>CP125974.1:64137312-64236227 GCA_030063025.1 Avena longiglumis | reverse complement strand
CTTGAGAAACACGAGAATCTCCTCAAACCATCGGAGCTACTTCTGATCCGATGCTCAATTGTTTATGTTTGGCCACCGGCCTATGTCACCAACCTTACTAGACGTGGGTGATGATTACCGTGCCGATGTTACATCGCCCAAATTTCTTCGCTTTCAAACCGACCACATGGTCCCCTACAACTTGGCTCCTCCAAAACAGACTGTACGTCAGTTGGGTGCTTATCTCCACCGGCCATGTATGGAAAAACAAAGGCCTCGCTTTCGAGGGAAAGAACATACAGCCTTCCCTCAATTTACATTCGCTAGACATTTCATCTTCAGTGGTCTTCCTCAAGGCTCCCCACCAAGAACTATCTCTCTAACTGGCTTCAATTTAACTAGCCAAAGGTACTCAACTTGGCCTCGGCAGAACTATTCCTTGGAGAGGCTCTATCGATATCCCAGTTGATGTCTCCGCTGTCAAGCTTTTTGTGCATAGCAATCCTAACAGGTGGACTTTGGTGGTTCATCCAAATTGTAGGCTGGTAATTGCATTTCCAAAACCAGATCCTGACGCTTTCTCTTCCTGGCGAAGCTGTTCCTTCCCGATGTTAAAGGGAAGCAACCGATGCACCAATGCTACGGCCAAGCTTTTGTATCGATCGCCAAAGTAAGAACCGACGCCTCAAGAGGCGTGTCCAAATGGTTCAGTGATCTTTTTCCAAGGCTCTGATGAACTCTCTAACTTCTTTTCCCCTACATGGAAGAAGCGAATATTCTGAGAATCCACTTCCTTCTCGCCCGGGCTGGACACAATTCTTACCCGGTACCGGCTTAGACACTAGCACTCAGCAACTCTTTTCCACCGTTATTCGCCCTCACTGCTTCCTTCCTGCTGGCATGAGCACATCTAACCGGGATAATCAAACCCGTATGCGACCTCTACCTTTCAACTTATTGTGGTGGTTTGCGTCAATTTGGCCTCCTGACAAGTAGCTCCCACCTCTTTTTTTCTTCACCATCTTACTGAGTGCGAGCCGACTGCTCTCGCTGATCCTCTCACCACCGAGGTGTTATTCTTTGATGCTCTCCACCATCCCTATCCCGAATGACCTCACCTTTGCCTCATCAACTGGCTTTGAAGACCGGTGGTCGATGGAAGACTCATGTCTTTAGAGAGCTCAGGACTGTTCTGAAACAGCGACGACTATGACATCCCTGCGGACCGTGCATCTACTTGCAAATTTTCTCGATGCGTCTCACCAATTGATCCTTTATTAACTCACTCTTTCTCTTCGCAACAAGATGGCTCTGAGCCCACGTGACGATGGATCCCCTTTCAATTCTTCCTCGCCACACTCCTATGGTTCTTTTCTCGCAGACTCCACCTCCGAAAAAAGGTCATAATGCGTAAAAATTGAGTAACCCTCACAATCGGCTTCCAAGAAACCAAGAGCCTTAAGTCACCGCCCGCGCGTCTGACTAAGACCAGGACGACGGTGAGGAAGGTGGCTGCTAGAAGACCGAGGCGCCAGAGCCCTCTCCGCATGTTGCATGTTTTAATTCAGTCCTTGGTCGATCCTTATCATTCTTATTCTTGCGTACATGCTCGCTTCATCGTTTTTCCTCTTTTACGAGCTTCCGCCAAGAACTTACACCTCCAAAGGAGGACACCATCGATCGAGGAGAGCTAGGCCCAACGGGTTCGAGAGGACCAACACACAACCAGCCAGATTCACCATCCTTCCCCGAAAGGTCGGCTCTGAACTGCGCCGCCCGAGCACCAAATCGGCGCGGGCCGCCCCAGGCGGGATTGTGGGTCCTAAGAGAGCAACAAAGAAGGTCAACAAGCTTCTTCGCTTGGAGCCAGAGGTTTCAAAATCGCCGCCTTCATACTCCTCCTACTTGTTTCCTTTTGGGATGATTTATTGTTACTAGAAGCTAAGAACATCCTTTATGCAGACGGCCGATGTCTTCGCCGATGGGGCAGCGAGGTAAAAGATCGACGCGCGGATCGGACCGGGGAATCCGCCGAACTCGAAGGTGTAGATGAAACGGCTTACTCCGCCAAGCCTCCAAGAACTACACAAAACCGATGGTCTCTCATCGACACCCCTCGATCTTAGGAGAGGTATGTTTAAGTTTCTTCTTGGTCCGGGCTTGTATGTTTAGACGCAACCGACGCCTCCGCTGCCGTTGTGATCTTTCAAAGCCACGCTTTTTGCCTTGACCAATCCACCTAACCAACTCCATCTGCTTTGCCCATGATCCTCAAACCAGGGTTGCTCCCCTCAATTCCATTGCCTTAGAACCTTGGTCAGCCCTCAATCGAGGAGTTGATCGAGGTTCGAGGAAGTGAAGAGCGTTTCGCCGAGATTCAAGATCATCTTCCGTGAACACCGCAAGTGAAGCTTTGTCAGCCAATCTATCCTTTTCCGCCACGGGTGCAAATGGCCCGTGAAAGGATCCATCTGCGCCACGCCCAACTTCCACCGAAGCCATATTGCGTAAAGATGTCACAGCTAATGAGAAAAAGGCGCCTCGATGCTAAACGACACCTCCACATTGCCGAGCTCGATCCTTGAAACAGAGTCGAAGATCTGAGGAGAAGGTCCGGTGACTAAACAGCTCATCCGTGACAAGGAAGAATCCATAGTTCGGCCCCAACACGAGGCGGAAGGCCTCAAAGCTCAATCAAGACCGATCGCCTAGTAACGGGCAGGAATGAAGATGACGGCCGAGATCGCCGAGGTGGATCAGATCCCGTGTTGACGCCTTCCACGCCTTCGAGGCATTCTTCAAGAGTTCGTATGTGTAAACCGCATCTGCTTGTACTATGTGGACCACTAAAGTATGACCGTGCATTGGCTATATATTTTTCTTATTCGCCGATTTTATATCGCCCTACATTTTGCTGTTCAATATCTCCGTGCTTTGTACCTTATCCGCTTAGGTGCCCCCAGCCGAATCTTTCAAGTAATTTGAGATATCGGCTCCGTCCGTCCGCCCTGTGAACCGCACTAACGCTTGGTGACATCCTAGCCCATTCTGTCGAGCAATGTTGGTCGTGGCTTATCCTCAGACTAATGTCGATCTCTTCCAGCTTATCAATCGGATGTAAACCCGCACTTAGCTTTCCTTCACCACAAATCGACGCTAAACACAGGGCAAACGGTGGGTGAGGACAACAAAATACTTGGGATACTTCCGATCAATCGCCCTTTTGCTTGCATCTGTCAAGGTTTACACCTTATTATTTTACAAAGGCAGAGCTCTCTCGCTACGACTACATGAATCGCTTGTCGATGATCACCGCTTTTTATTTTTGTGCCGATCGCAGGATCGCGCCGTACACGGTGATCGTGGGCTCTTCACTGTAAGGCCGGATAAGACCAGCCTCACCCCGCTTTTGTAGCCAACGCTCGCAGGGCCTAGATCGATTCCGCAGATCGGCCTTGGTCTTCGCCTCCTGCACGCTCATGCCAGCTATGGAGATCTCGATAGAATCGTCACAAGTGGATGACCGATTTCGCCTCCATCCCACCGGATCAGCATCGATGCATTGTGGATGGATGCGAGAATTAGCGTGAATCCAATCCCTTCCTAGCAAGAAGCGGGCGTTTTGCTGTCCACGACGAAGAATGACGGGTACGGTTTTCCTGCCCAACGTCAAGTCCACGCTCAAGCATAATTTGTGTTCCAAGACCGACTGCTGAAATCGCTTAACGTGACGCTGGTTTTGATCGACCGCAGCGGAGCCGCCCCAAACGCCGTGTAGCATGGAGTATGGCATGATATTGATCGCTCCGGTGTCCACCAACATCTTGGTCGACAGGTTGCCCATTGATGTAACCTCGCAGGCTGGCTTTCAGATGTTTGTAACCCTTCTCACGTGGCTTCGAAGATAACCGCCGTGGGCCGCAAGCCAATTGTGCCACGAAGTCGCCGTCGGTTCTGGCGCCAGAATTGACGGGAGCACGAACACCATAGCGAAAGCAGGGCGGCCGATGTCTTTGCATCGGCTTTAACGTTTGGGCGCCACTCTTTCCTGGTCGGGCGGTCTTCCGTTTTCACATCCTGTCCCACTTTGACGGCCAGATCAGGCCGTGCTTTCTTCAAAGCGTGGAGATACTGCGCTTCAGCTTCCTCTAGGTTACGGAGCCGCTGCACTTCACGCTCTGTGTTCGAAGTCCGTCGGGCACCACCTTGACGGTGATACTTGTCTTTGACCTTGTCATCCTCCGGCGCCTCGAGGTCTCCTCGCCGAGCTCTTTGTGTCGGCCTGACGGAAGAGGCCCATGCGTTTGAATACCGACATCGCCTGTCCTCTTCTGCGGTTGCATTCGGCGCTTGTCATCGTAGGCAATTGGCTCATTCCGTGCCCCAGAATACTTGAAGAAAGGACAATCCCAATGCCTAGCGGCGCCTTTCCTTCTTTCGACGGTCCCCTAGCAAGGTGTTCATATCTTTCCGTCTCCGTGGCCGTGGCGGCGACGCTGGTCACATCGGGCGCCATACTTGTTAAGGAGATGCGGAATGTGGCTTCCGATATCGCACTCTCCTCACCGTCCTCTCGTTATACCGTCATTATTGTGGCTGGGCCGCCGCATGGACTAGCCTCCTTTCTTCTTGCCCGAGAGCCACCGTTTCTTTGTACGTGTCATGGTGGTATCCAGACTCGCCATGTTAACGCCTTAACGAGAAACCAGCTTACGCCATGGAGCTAATCGGTTCTACCATGTTGACGCCGAAATGGGTTTGTGTCCACTTTCACGGCGAATCGCCCAGGATCGTATTTACCTGTTCTATCGCCATTTGATTTGGCGAAGCCTTGCACTGCTGTGGTGTGAGTGAACGAATGATGCCACTTGCATGGTCTCCTGCTCATCTCCGAGCCGAGGGATTTTGTGGCCTTCGGTAATCTCACCGCTTCCTTCAGCAGAGATCGAATATCTCGCCACTTTGCTCACATCAAGTCGAACCTTTCGCAGTTCTTTGTCGCCACCCATTTGCAGGCCACGTGATCTGCCCCGAGCCCATTCAGCTAGGCCACCTCCTGGTCCCTGCTTCTGATCTTCTTCTTCGAGATCGACCGTGCTTATCGGACGCTTGAATTTGTCTTGGTACAACTGGTGGCGCTGCTCATACATCGGCCGGGCCATGTGCGCCAATGAGTTGTATTCTACCGAATGCCAAGTCCTGATCGGTGAGAGACCAACACCGCCACCGACGTGCTTCCTTCCGGGGCTAACCGGCCGAAACATCGGTTCTCGACGTCCGGTTACCGGATGTACTCGCTGGCGCTCGTCACAGACCTGCGCCAGTCCGCAATGCCAGCCTCAGAGCTCGAATGGTACTGGATGTGGAACCGCTTCCGCTGTTTCCGTATGAATTGAATCAGGTGGCGTGAGGTGTACCACCCAAAGGCCGGTCCGCCGAGATTGCGCAAAGAATTTACGCGATCCGATCTGATGCTAAATCATGCCTAGTTGTGCTGTATCGCTTATGTGCTCGATCGAAGCTTGACCCTTCCAACGCTGAATCTTGAGAACTCAGGAGCTTATACTTGGTGGCGAATCGATCAAACTGCTAGTACGCTTTGAATAGCCGATTGTCCTTCTTCAAGACGGGTTTAACCGTCCCTCAGATGGCACCGATTTGCTCCACCGCTTGAGCTGTAGGGCTAGATTCTCATGATTTTCTCCAGCATACTTGGCTACCACGCTTGTTTGTCGGCCATCCCATCCCATATCGCTGCTTCCCGACACGCCCCGAAGATCTGCCCATGTCTCCGCAGAAACTCCCGCTGCTGCAATCTGCTTTGGTGCGCCGTTATTGCATCCGCACGAGGCGCATATATATCCGTGTGGGATCTCCTTAGGTGGCTCGAACAGGAATTGGCATCGCTCGTCGCCCAGCCTTTGTAGACGACGAGCCGCTGCCCCGGGCGGCTCGGAGCGGCGCGAACGGATCCGCGGCCCGGTCGAGCGGTTTTCCTGGTGAGTCCCTAAAGTAGGTCCCGACGGGAGTACTGATGTTTCATGATCTCCTGACTACGCGGACTACGCGACCCGCTTCGAAAAGCGCTCACCAGTTTCCGTAATGGCGTGCAAAGAATGAGCCACCATGTAGTTGACTTTCGCCAGAGAGCCCGTGCGCCCTCTCAAGGAATGTACAGATCCACCTCATTAAGAGCGCCGGGAGAACCTTTCCACCGATGCCATGCGCACGGGTCCTCTCAAAAGAGCTCGATGAGGTCTTCTCAAGAGGCCTTGATCTCGCATTTTGGCCTTGTGCTCGCCAAAGTGCATCGTCGTGATCGGTTCGTTTCTCCATCGCAGCGGGTGTCGATGTAGACGTTGTTGAATGTCCCACCGGGCGTGCTGTAATGTGTTGCCTGCCAAAACCCACCGCGAAAGCGACTGCAACAACACGGAGAGCCGGGAGGCTCAGATCGCCGGTGGGCCCGTCCTCGGGCGACGGCCCGCAAAAGCTCCGCACACGCCCCGCTTGGTTCGAGATGCGCTACCGACCTATACCTGGTCGAAGGTGAAGGATTGTTCGATTGATTTCGCATGATAAACAAGTATACGTAAAATTCGAGCCGTGATCGCTCCCGTGTTTCTCAAATCGCTAAAGCCGATTGCCCCATGGTTCGCTGCTAGATTTATGATAACATAGGGTTTTGATCGTTACAAGTTAACCTCGATCTACGATAGTTTAACGCTTTCACCACGTAATCGAACATCCCACGCGTAATTGAGCCTAGCACGCATAAAGATGAAGAATATCAACCCTAGAGAAGGCCTAATGACCAACATAAAGCCAATTACGGAACATCCTCTCTAGAACGAATAAGCCACATCTTTATGCATTACCGGATCGTTCAACCCGCTTGTAAGGCCTGATTACGTAGATATTAAACTAAACCTTGACGAACAAGGTACAACTATAATGCATCGAATCGACTAAATAAAGATCAAGGCGCCACCCTTGCACTTTGGGACACGGGTAAGGGTAAGCGAGATAGCTAGAGGTAGCATAACTTCACGATAATAATTAAACAAAGGCCGTTAGCCTCAAACAATCTATGATAATGGTATTACTCGCCATCAACAACGCTTCAAGACGTGAAACCGGTAACGATAGTAGATATCGCTTAGATCGCAAGATGCGATCTAGGCAGATGGCACTTACCCTAAAGAAACCCTAAGAACAAGGGGTGGCGCCGAGATTGTGTTTGTCGTGAACGTGGTTGTTGTTTTCAATAACCCTAGGTACATATTTATAGTCCGGAGACTCTCTACTTTTGGAATAACTCTACAACTCTATCTTTACCTAAACATAAACTAACCTAAACAAACACGAATCCTACTATGATACAAGATACACGGCAATTCAGCCCAAATCTACGACTAGGCCAATCCAACAACACGTCAATATATGTATCTTCCAAGCCCATCTTGATCACGGTCCATCTCCGCCTTCGCCAAAATACGGTGATAACAGAACCCAAAAACTACGGGCACAACCCATGAAAACGACCATAAAACAAGAAAACGGTGATTTTAGGTCATAACTCATAAAAGTATCGTGTCTTACGGTTGTCAAACGCCTAGAAACCCAAAATTGTGGGCAATAGCTCATGAAAACAGCCATAAAACACGAAACTGCGAGTTTTGGGTCATATCTCCAACATGTATCAGTCTTAAGAGGCATGCAACCATGGAACACAAAACTATGGGCAATAACTCATGAAAACACCATAACACCATATCTCTCAATCATGTAAGGTTTCTTACGAGGCATGAAATTACACCTGAAACCCAAAAAATGTGGGCAATAACCCATGAAAACGACCATAAAACACGAAAAGGATGATTTTTAGGTCATAACTCATAAAAAGTATCAGGTCTTACGGTTGCTGTAAAACGCCCTGGAACCCCAAAATAGTGGGCAATAGCTCATGAAAACAGCCATAAAACACCAGAAACTGTGAGTTTTGGGTCATATATCTCCAACATGTATCAGGTCTTAAGAGGCATGGAAATCCGCCTGGAACACAAAAACTATGGGCAATAACTCATGAAAACACCATAAAACATAAAAACGATGAGGTGTTGGTCATAAACTCTGAAACATGTATTGGTTCTTAAGGTCGTTATAAATCGCCCTACAACCCCAAAATTGTTGGCAATAGCTCATGAAAACGACCATAAAATGCGAAAACGACGATTTTTTGATCATATCTCTCAATCATGTAAGAGTTCATACGAGGCATGAAAATCCACCTGGAACCCAAAACCTGTGGGCAATAACCTATGAAAACGACCATAAAACACGAAAACGATGATTTTTGGTCATAACTTCAAACAAGTATCAGTCTTAACCTTGATATAAAACGCCTGAACCCCAAACTCAGGCACCTCATGAAAACAACCATAAAACACAAAACATGAAGTTTTAGGTCATATCTCTCCAACATGTATCAAGTCTTAATATCATTGTAAATCGCCTAGAACCCCAAAAACAAGGCAATAGCTCATAAACGCCATAAAACACGAAAACAATGAGGTTTTGGTCATAAACTCTCAAACATATATTGGTTCTTAAGTTCAAGTAATTGCCCTCGAACCCCAAAACTTTGGGCCATAGTTCATGAAAACGACCATAAACACACGAAACGATGAGTTTCTCGTCATATCTCTCATACATGTACGTTCTACGAGGCATGCAAATCCACCTGTAACCCAAAAACTATGGGCAATAACTCATGAAAACGACCATAAAACATGAAAACGACGAGTTTTTGGTCATAACTCTCAAACATGTATCGGGTCTCTAGGTTAATGTAAAACGCCCTTGAAACCCTAAAACTATGGGCAATAGCTCGTGAAAATGATGAGTTCCTGGTCATATCTCACAAACATGTAAGGTTTCTTACGCGGCATGCAAATCTGCCTGGAACCCAAAAACTGTGGGCAATAACTCATGAAAACGACCATAAAACACAAAAACGATGATTTTTTGGTCATAATCACAAACAAGTATCGTTTTAAGGTTGATGTAAACGCCTGAACCCCAAAACTGTCAGGCAATAGCTCATGAAAACAACTATAAATCACAAATCGCGATTCGGTCATATCTCCAACATGTATCAGGTCTTAATATCATTGTAAATCGCCCTCGAACCCCTAAATAGTGGGCAATAGCTCATAAAATGGCCACAAAACATGAAAACGATGAGGTTTTGGTCATAAACTCTCAAACATGTATTGGTTATTAAGTTCGTTGTAAATCGCCCTAGAACCCCAAAACTATGGGCAATAACTCATGAAAACACCATAAAACATGAAAACGATGAGGTGTTGGTCATAAACTCTGAAACATGTATTGGTTCTTAAGGTCGTTATAAATCTCCCTGAAAACCCAAAATTGTTGGTAATAGCTCATGAAAACGACCATAAAATGCGAAAACGACGAGTTTTTGATCATATCTCTAAATCATGCCACTGGTGGAAACAACCCCATGCATCCCGGTTGGTAAGCGGCATTAGTCCCGGTTGCCCAACCGGGACGGGCACGGGACTAAAGTCTGAACCTTTAGTCCGGCTGCCCCACCAACCGACAAAGATCATACACGCGGCACCGCACTGAGGAGGGGGCTTTAGTCCGGTTCGTAATATCGAACCGACTAACAACCTTCGCCATGCGTAGATTTGGCTCATTTCTACTGCCATGCAGAATTCATTTTTGCACATTTTGTTGTCATGAGATTTTCGCTTACTTTTGTGCCGCTGCAGATAATTCATTTAGGTTGTTTTATTGTTTATTTAGTGTTTTGCACTTATCAATGAAGGAACCTTATATTACAGAAGATCATCATGACAATATTACATTCAATACACGGATCGAGTTCATGCACTACATACAAAAGTATTCCCTTGTCTATACACGGATCGAAAGTTGCTATTTTACAATCCCTATTGTCTATACACGAGAATAGTACTCTTTCGGGTCTAGGACTTCATCCAAGAATCCCGCCAATTCCTCCGAATTGCTCGTACACCATCCTTTGGCGTAAGACCGCCCGTAGACGCTCGATCTGATTTAAAAAGGAGTCACCTATATGAATGAAACTAAACACAATTTGTTTGAAAATAAACTATAGAAATTGTTTACATACGGAGTTGCTCTAAATTTCTGCCCTTCTCATCGCACGTCCACGGATGAACTCGCAAACATAGTATCCACAGAGATTGTTACCGGTCCTGTCGTGCACTTCACAAGAACATAGTTCAATCAAAATAATAATCAAGCATGATAATAATCAGATCAAAACTAGAATCAAAGAGATGCGGATATAGCTAGTGGTGCTTACATCTAGTGGTTGAAATGTAAGCTCCTCTTTCCAAACACCCCTAGCCTTCTTGGTGAACTGCTTCCAAGCCTGCCGAAGAAAACGAATAAAAGAAGTTATTAAGTACTTGATATCATAAAATTCACGAACGCTATATATAGTGTCGTAATGATTAGAATTACCGGAGAAGTATCCGCATGTCCTTCCACGCCTCAAGGGGTTTATGTTTCGAGTCCATGACTAGTACACGCCTTTGTCAAGTTGAATGATTAATGTAATATAGTGGAAGCTGCTAATGCATAACTAATCAATTATATACTTAACATCGAGTTTAAAATAGAAAGTGTATACAAGACAATAACACTCACTCGAAGTTGTAAGGAAAGTATTTCCTTTTGGTTTCTTGAAACCTTAACGCGGTACTATATTATCCTCCGTATCCTGGGGCTTATTTTGAGATTAGCTTCATGAACCCAATATGGGTCAATGAAGCCAATATCATAGATTTGTCCTCTCACGATTCGAGAATCTTCATTCTGCGTGATATTACAAGATGATTATATACATGCAATAAACAAAGTGAGATAGCTGGAGACTAAGTTAATTACGTAATTAGTACTTACGCATAATAGGCAATGATGAGCGATTTGTCCAAGGCGCCTTGATTGAATAATTGAAATAGCTCAACAAATTCAATGGATATCATGTCATCACTTTCTTTCCCATGATGCTTTTTGTAACCTCAAAGACTATCCAGTTAGCCCTGACTTGTGGCGTGCATGTACCAGCTATGCAATCTTCGCATTTTGTTGAAAGATTATTTACCTCCTCAGTTTGACGAGAGGTTTGCAGATCGGTATTTGTATGCTACTTCACTCACGGGAAGAACTCTAACTCGATAAGCATCTGGCAATACTCATACCTTGAGCAGCGGCTTCTCCAGACAGTAACTACCTCGATCATACGCTCTTCGCCCCATATTTGCTCGACCCACATTGGTTTGAGAAATCACCTTGAGAGGGGCGCAAGTCTGTTTTTTGTTCTCCGAGCCGGCAACAGATTTCCGCTTGTATCAAGATCGCTCTTCGAGGCTTTTTGTGCATGTGACTTGAGAATAGAACCTCATAGTCCGATGACGCCTTGGCTCCGGGTTGATGAAGAGTCTTTAGCATTTTCAACACTTTGGCTTTTTCTTCTTTGGTCAGAACTCGCTCTTCGGCGCCTCAACTTAGCTTAAAAACGCCGCTTCAAGATCAACCCGAGCCATGCCGTCTCCTCTTCAAGATCATAAGCTCTCTTGGGAGGAACTGCTGGTACTTTTGGAAGAGGCTCTTGTTTACGTTTGCTTTCGGCGATCGCCACGACGCAGATGGCGTGACGCTTTACGCTTTTATCCCGAGGCGCCGGGCGATGGCTCCCCAGCGATGGCTGCACCGAGACGGGTGAGGCGACGAGCCGGTGAGGCGACGAAGACGGCCGCCATGCGACGATTTACCGGAGACGGGTGAGACGGCGAAGATGGCCTTGGCGTGTGATTTCAAGCACGATACAATCCTTCGGCCATAGAATGGTGACGCTTTTTATCACCAAGACAATACATCCCTTCACCAGCAGGGTAGTGAAGATCCAAAACCTCAAAGGTGGGCATGATTTCATCCACGCCAACAACAGAGCCCTCGGAACCGGACGACCGTAAGTTGGTGTGGGTCCAATTGGTAAGGCATAGCCGACCGCCACCTTCATTGATATGTTCACAACTTTGACATGTAGCTCGCAGTGTCATCTCCGTGATATCATCCACTGGTAGCCAACAGGAGCCATCGTCGGTGCATCATCGGCATCGCCATTGTCATCACCGGGACCTCGTGGAAGCCACATCGCTTTTATTATTCGATAGGCCGGTAGCATCGAATGCAAGGTGTCGAGATGGGGCGCCCGTAGTACTTTGCTCTTTAAGTGAGTTAATTTCATCTTGTTGTTGCTTTAATCGTTTTTCAATTAAACGCATTCGCTCTTTCGACTTCTTCGCTTCAACCGCCGTCCTTACTCCTCCGACGGCTTCTATCAGATATTTCTTCCTCTCTTCGAAACCCAGTCCTCCATGATTGGGAGCCTATTGTGCCTCGTGCTCGTCCATCATGTTCCTTATTTCCAAGGGCGAGTGTGAGCTCATCATTCTCTCTATCGGGAATGAAGTCCCCATCTTTAACACCTTTCGCTTTTCTCATCCTCTCGATTGGCAAGGGTCTTCTTTATGTCGTATGGTATATATACACCTCCTTCCGAGTCCAACGTGCCCCATGCCCGTAAAACCAATTCCTTGCACGCTCTACCCAATCGCCTCTGGGTGATATTTTTATCACGCGCCTCGCTCAAGTTTCTCCCACTTAGGAATGCCACCTGTAGCCACCTTGCCCCATAGTATGGTGATACTTCTTGTTAGCAAGATTCAGCTTATTCTTTGCGTACATTTCCTTAGCTTTTTGCGATGTCTTGTATTCCACAAACTCAGCCGTAATGGTTTTATCTTCAAACCAGTCTTCTTGAAATCGAGTCTTCTCTTTCACGACATAGTCAAGGTGCAATCTTTTCTTCCAGCTGGTGAAACATCGGGCCATCTTCTTCAAAGCCCACTCCTGACCTTAGCCTCCATGGCTCTCCCATGTTGTAGCGTCCTCAATCGGATCCTCCGCATTTGGATCCAGCTCTATCTTCGTAGTTTGAAATTAACCATGAGCCTCTTCCACAAGAATCTTTGGCGTGGTTAGGGACAAATAAACATGTTCCTCTTCATCCGCATTAGCAGGCCTATTCCAATTTCTAATGGTGATCGATTAAGTCCCTAACGACATTCCGCATTGTGCCACAAATTTGGTTGCGATAACTTCGGAGCGGTCGGTCTGTTGCCCATACATACATCTTCGATCCTGAACCTCTCATGGTCTTCCAACTTTTGGTTGGGCCTCGTCGCTCATTTAAGTAGATTCCTTCGATCCGGAGGCTAAAAGAAGAAAGATCGTCGTTACTATTTCTATATAGATAGCGATGATTAATTAATGAATCGATTTATATTACATGCACCTCGGAGCGGTCGCCTTCTCGGTTACACAAGGCATCGCTTTCTCTCGCTGAAGGCAACACCTTCAACCTCAAACAAGTTGTCTACTCCGGTAAGAGGATCACCTCACCGGAGTTGTTCAAACGTTGATACGTCTAAATTATCTTCCCCACGGATCACACCTTGGATCAACTCTTCCTTTTCTTCGTCTCTGACGTGTGGATCCATATTTTCTGCATAGGTGGAAAAACGAATAAGTCAAAGCGGCTAAAGGAGAAAGTTAAGGAGAAACCCTGATATATACATACACAATAATAAAATGAAGAGAAACCTAAACCTAGCTACAAAAAGGAAACCGTGTAGTAGATAGGTAACTCTAGCTAAAATCAACGTTATCAATATTCGGAGTTCCGGGGTGTAACCTAGTTCGGAGAAACCTCCGATGCATATGAGAGGGGAACCCACATGCACCTAAGGGGTATTAATGATTCCTTATCTAACCACAGTGACTGGCAATGTGAATCGGGTCTGGGGCTACCCACATTGACTGACCAGTGGGGCCGAAGACCAATAATACCAAACTAATTAATAAACCTAATAATACCTAACTAATAATAAACATAATAATCGAAACACCGAAAAGAAAGGGAAACAATCAACACATGGCATCGATGCAATGCTCAAGCAAGTACGATGATATGACAAGTTCATTTGCATTGGAATGTAACCCTAAGACATGCTCGATGATTTAATTGGGGTTCCGACGGGTGAAAACCCTAACTCGGGGAAACTCCGGAACATATGAGAGGGGTGCATTTGTTCTTCTAATTATACTTGTCATTTAAATTGTTGAACAATGCATGATTATAGGATAAATAGATAGGTTTCATTTTTCTGAACAATTTGATATATTATTTGTATTTTTCTGACTTATAAATAAAAAGATATTGAATTTACAAGTTTATATCAATTTCTGGAATTATTAAATCATTTAAAATTGAATTACCGTGTCAATATGACATCAAAAGGGTTGGGTTTTTTACCAAGACAGTAACCTAGCCATCACCATGAGTGTCGGGCCCTATGCCACATCGCAAGCCACCGTGGTGGTCAAGGTCACGCCCGTGGCCACGCCATTGACGCCGGGTGACATCATCTCGGCGGCCACCGCCGGTGCTCACCGGGACGGCGCTATGCAACAAGCAAGCGGGCAAACGGAGGGCACCGAGGTGCAGGCTATCACCGTTAGAGAGAGGCGGCGCCAGCTTCTTGGTCACCGAGTCGCCTGCCGAGCTTTAGCGGCGGCGGCCGAGTTATAACCAAACAACTAAATCATCTAACAACGAAATCATCTAACAACTAAATAATCATCTACACATACACCTAAAATAATCATCAACTAAATCATCTACATCATCTAAATACACCTAAATCATCTACATCATCTAAATACACCTATATCATCTAACAACTAAATCATCTAACAAATAAATCAGGCGGCTCAGTGACCGAGGCGCTGGAGGTGCAGAGGCGCCTGGAGGTGCAGGCAGAGGCTCACCGCTGTGGCGCGACGCTGAGGTGGGCGGTGGCACGTGGAGGATGGAGGCGCCTGGCCTTGGCAGACGGAGGACGGAGGCGGCTGCACGGAGGCAACAAGCGATGGACGAGATGAAGGGTGGAGGCGGCAGTCGGTGGCGACACGGGCGCCAAGAAGGATGGGGCAGCCGCCGCGTCCGGGATCGGGCGGCGCCTCTATCTGCGCGCCGGGTTGCAAGAGAATGGAGAAGGGAAGAAGAAGAAGGCGGCGCATTATAAAGGAAGGACCTTTAGTCCGGTTGGTGGCTCCAACCGACTAAAATCATACACGTCCCTTGGAGCCACCAACCGACCTATACTCAAAATTTTCAAGCGTTGGCCATGCCAGGAGTCTTTAGTCGGTTGGTGGCTCCAACCGACATATTCTGCTTTCAAAAAAAAAAGGTTTTCTCTCTGTTCCTTATTTTTTATTTTGGGGTTTAAATTTGTATTGTTTTTAAATGATAATTAATTTGGAATTTAGAAAACTTTAAACATAAGAAGTGTATGGATTTGAATAAATAATTCAAAAACATTTTCTGTTTTAAACAATAATTAATGTAACCATTTAAAATATGAACCATTTACAATTAAAATGAATTAACTTATATTTTTTAATATCAATTTGGAATTTAGAAAACTATAAACATAAGAAGTGATAGGGGACGCCATTGTTCGGATTTTTCCTTTCAAACATGATCAATATACCAAGTCTGGTATTTTTCCTTTCAACTATGTAACATAATATGACACCACGCCAAGGATTTTCATTGTTCGGATTTTTTTGAATTTATTATGCCCGCTTTGAATTATTTGAATTTCTAACTATGGTCGAACCGTGTATGAAGATAGGGGGGGCATTGTTAGAACTTGCATTGGATCTCTCAAGAAACCACATATTAAGTAGTCTAAAATGAGTTTTTCAAAAATCACGGGTGATGATCATGTACCAGAGTACAAACCGAACTTCGCCGATTCTGGCGACATTTGTCCTTTTACCCGGATGGACTTAAAAGGTTTGAGATGCACCGTTGGGATATAGTCCATGTAAGGTGGTCTAGTATTTTAGGAAAATAGGACGTAGCATTCTCAAACGGCATTTTGGTGGTTACTTCACAAAAACCCGTTTTTGCGCCGGAAAATGGAAAAGGGCTTTTCCGTACATAAAAAGGAAAACTTCCTCCGCAACATTGTTCTCCATACCAATGTCCACACACATGCATAATATGGGCACAACATCACAAACTATGCCGTGATTCAAGACATAACATCGGTCATTTGGACCGAAAGCCATGAAACCTCGAACATGATAGGTCATTTTGTGAAGGTTTTTCAAACATGATCAATATACCAAGTCCGTATTTTCCTTTCAACTATGTAACATAATATGACACCACGCCAAGGATTTTCATTGTTCGAATTTTTGAATTTATTATGCCGCTTTGAATTATTTGAATTTCTAACTATGGTCGAACCGGTGTGCATGAAGATAGGGACGGGCATTGTTAGAACTTGCATTGGATCTCAAGAAACCACATATTGCGAGTCTAAAATGATTTTTTCAAAAATCACGGGCGATAGATCATGTACCGTAGTACAAACCGACCCACTTCCTACCGATTCGGCAGACATTTGTCCTTTTTACCGGGATGGACGAAAAGGTTTGAGATGCACCTGCTGGGATATATTCCATGTAAGGTGGTCTAGTATTTTAGGAAAATAGGACGGTAGCATTCTCAAACGGCATTTTGGTGGTTACTTCAATAAAACGACCGTTTTTATGCCGGAAAATGGAAAAGGGCTTTTCCATGCGACAAAAGGAAAACTTCCTCCCGCAACATTGTTCTCCATACCAATGTCCACACACATGCATAATATGGGCACAACATCACAAACTATGCCGTGATTCAAGACATAACATCGGTCATTTGGACCGAAAGCCATGAAACCTCGAACATGATAGGTCATTTTGTGAAGGTTTTTTCAAACATGATCAATATACCAAGTCTGGTATTTTTCCTTTCAACTATGTAACATAATATGACACCACGCCAAGGATTTTCATTGTTCGGATTTTTTGAATTTATTATGCCCGTTTTGAATTATTTGAATTTCTAACTATGGTCGAACCGGTGTGCATGAAGATAGGGACGGGCATTGTTAGAAATTGCATTGATCTCTCAAGAAACCACATATTGCGAGTCTAAAAATGATTTTTCAAAAATCACGGGCGGTAGATCATGTACCGTAGTACAAACCGACCCACTTCCGATTCTAGACATTTGTCCTTTTACCCGGATGGACGAAAAGGTTTGAGATGCACGTTGGGATATAGTCCATGTAAGGTGGTCTAGTATTTTTGGAAAATAGGACGGTAGCATTCGAAACGGCATTTTGGTGGTTACTTCACAAACGACCTGCTTTTGCGCCGGAAAATGGAAAAGGGCTTTTCCGTGCATAAAAAGGAAAACTTCCTCCCGCAACATTGTTCTCCATACCAATGTCCACACATGCATAATATGGGCACAACATCACAAACTATGCCGTGATTCTGACATAACATCGGTCATTTGGACCGAAAGCCATGAAACCTCGAACATGATAGGTCATTTTGTGAAGGTTTTTCAAACATGATCAATATACCAAGTCTGGTATTTTTCCTTTCAACTATGTAACATAATATGACACCACGCCAAGGATTTTCATTGTTCGGATTTTTTTGAATTTATTATGCCCGTTTGAATTATTTGAATTTCTAACTATGGTCGAACCGGTGTGCATGAAGATAGGGACGGCATTGTTAGAACTTGCATTGGATCTCTGAAGAAACCACATATTGCGAGTCTAAAAATGATTTTTTCAAAAATCACGGCGATAGATCATGTACCGTAGTACAAACCGACCCACTTCCGCCGATTCGCAGACATTTGTCCTTTTACCCGGATGGACGAAAAGGTTTGAGATGCACCGTTGGGATATAGTCCATGTAAGGTGGTCTAGTATTTTAGGAAAATAGGACTAGCATTCTGAAACGGCATTTTGGTGGTTACTTCACAAAATCGACCTGCTTTTTAGCTCGGAAAATGGAAAAGGGCTTTTCCGTGCATAAAAAGGAAAACTTCCTCCGCAACATTGTTCTCCATACCAATGTCCACACACATGCATAATATGGGCACAACATCACAAACTATGCCGTGATTCAAGACATAACATCGGTCATTTGGACCGAAAGCCATGAAACCTCGAACATGATAGGTCATTTTGTGAAGGTTTTTTCAAACATGATCAATATACCAAGTCTGGTATTTTCCTTTCAACTATGTAACATAATATGACACCACGCGAAGGATTTTTATTGTTCGGATTTTTTTTGAATTTATTATGCCCGTTTTGAATTATTTGAATTTCTAACTATGGTCGAACCGGTGTGCATGAAGATAGGGGACGTGCATTGTTAGAACTTGCATTGGATCTCTGAAGAAACCACATATTGCGAGTCTAAAAATGATTTTTTCAAAAATCACGGTGATAGATCATGTACTGTAGTACAAACCGACCCACTTCCTCGATTCTACAGACATTTGTCCTTTTACCCGGATGGACGAAAAGGTTTGAGATGCACCGGTTGGGATATAGTCCATGTAAGGTGGTCTAGTATTTTAGGAAAATAGGACGGTAGCATTCTAAACGGCATTTTGGTGGTTACTTCACAAAACGACCCGCTTTTGCGCTCGGAAAATGGAAAAGGGCTTTTCGTGCATAAAAGGAAAACTTCCTCCCGCAACATTGTTCTCCATACCAATGTCCACACACATGCATAATATGGGCACAACATCACAAACTATGCCGTGATTCAAGACATAACATCGGTCATTTGGACCAAAGCCATGAAACCTCGAACATGATAGGTCATTTTGTGAAGGTTTTTCAAACATGATCAATATACCAAGTCTGGTATTTTTCCTTTCAACTATGTAACATAATATGACACCACGAAGGATTTTCATTGTTCGGATTTTTTGAATTTATTATGCCCGCTTTGAATTATTTGAATTTCTAACTATGGTCGAACCGGTGTGCATGAAGATAGGGACGGCATTGTTAGAACTTGCATTGGATCTCCAAGAAACCACATATTGCGAGTCTAAAATGATTTTTCAAAAATCACGGGCGATAGATCATGTACTGTAGTACAAACCGACCCACTTCCTACCGATTCTTAGACATTTGTCCTTTTACCCGGATGGACTAAAAGGTTTGAGATGCACCGGTTGGGATATATTCCATGTAAGGTGGTCTAGTATTTTAGGAAAATAGGACGGTAGCATTCGAAACGGCATTTTGGTGGTTACTTCACAAAACGACCCGCTTTTTGCCGGAAAATGGAAAAGGGCTTTTCCATGCGACAAAAGGAAAACTTCCTCCCAACATTGTTCTCCATACCAATGTCCACACACATGCATAATATGGGCACAACATCACAAACTATGCCGTGATTCAACATAACATCGGTCATTTGGACCGAAGCCATGAAACCTCGAACATGATAGGTCATTTTGTGAAGGTTTTTCAAACATGATCAATATACCAAGTCTGGTATTTTTCCTTTCAACTATGTAACATAATATGACACCACGCCAAGGATTTTCATTGTTCGGATTTTTTGAATTTATTATGCCCGTTTTGAATTATTTGAATTTCTAACTATGGTCGAACCGTGTGCATGAAGATAGGGGACGGCATTGTTAGAAATTGCATTGGATCTCTGAAGAAACCACATATTGCGAGTCTAAAATGATTTTTCAAAAAATCACGGCGGTAGATCATGTACTGTAGTACAAACCGACCCACTTCCCGCCGATTCGGGCAGACATTTGTCCTTTTACCCGGATGGACGAAAAGGTTTGAGATGTACCGGTTGGGATATAGTCCATGTAAGGTGGTCTAGTATTTTGGAAAATAGGACGGTAGCATTCTCAAACGGCATTTTGGTGGTTACTTCACAAATCGACCCGCTTTTGCGCCGGAAAATGGAAAAGGGCTTTTCCGTGCACAAAAAGGAAAACTTCCTCTGCAACATTGTTCTCCATACCAATGTCCACACACATGCATAATATGGGCACAACATCACAAACTATGCCGTGATTCAAGACATAACATCGGTCATTTGGACCGAAAGCCATGAAACCTCGAACATGATAGGTCATTTTGTGAAGGTTTTTTCAAACATGATCAATATACCAAGTCCGTATTTTTCCTTTCAACTATGTAACATAATATGACACCACGAAGGATTTTCATTGTTCGGATTTTTTTGAATTTATTATGCCCGTTTTGAATTATTTGAATTTCTAACTATGGTCGAACCGGTGTGCATGAAGATAGGGGACGGCATTGTTAGAACTTGCATTGGATCTCTCAAGAAACCACATATTGCGAGTCTAAAATGATTTTTTCAAAAATCACGGCGATAGATCATGTACCAGAGTACAAACCGGACCCACTTCCTACCGATTCGGCAGACATTTGTCCTTTTTACCCGGGATGGACGAAAAGGTTTGAGATGCACCCGTTGGGATATAGTCCATGTAAGGTGGTCTAGTATTTTAGGAAAATAGGACGGTAGCATTCTGAAACGGCATTTTGGTGGTTACTTCACAAAACGACCCGCTTTTACGCCGGAAAATGGAAAAGGGCTTTTCCGTGCATAAAAGGAAACCTTCCTCCTGCAACATTGTTCTCCATACCAATGTCCACACACATGCATAATATGGGCACAACATCACAAACTATGCCGTGATTCAGCACATAACATCGGTCATTTGGACCGAAAGCCATGAAACCTCGAACATGATAGGTCATTTTGTGAAGGTTTTTTCGAAACATGATCAATATACCAAGTCCGTATTTTTCCTTTCAACTATGTAACATAATATGACACCACGCCAAGGATTTTCATTGTTCGAATTTTTTGAATTTATTATGCCCGCTTTGAATTATTTGAATTTCTAACTATGGTCGAACCGGTGTGCATGAAGATAGGGGACGCATTGTTATAACTTGCATTGATCTCCAAGAAACCACATATTGCGTAGTCTAAAAATGATTTTTTCAAAAATCACGGGCGATAGATCATGTACCAGAGTACAAACCGACCCACTTCCGCCGATTCTACAGACATTTGTCCTTTTTACCCGGATGGACGAAAAGGTTTGAGATGCACTTGGGATATAGTCCATGTAAGGTGGTCTAGTATTTTAGGAAAATAGGACGGTAGCATTCAAAACGGCATTTTGGTGGTTACTTCACAAACGAATTCGCTTTTATGCTCGGAAAATGGAAAAGGGCTTTTCCATGCGACAAAGGAAAACTTCCTCCCGCAACATTGTTCTCCATACCAATGTCCACACACATGCATAATATGGGCACAACATCACAAACTATGCCGTGATTCAAGACATAACATCGGGTCATTTGGACCGAAAGCCATGAAACCTCGAACATGATAGGTCATTTTGTGAAGGTTTTTCAAACATGATCAATATACCAAGTCCGTATTTTTCCTTTCAACTATGTAACATAATATGACACCACGCCAAGGATTTTCATTGTTCGGATTTTTTGAATTTATTATGCCCGCTTTGAATTATTTGAATTTCTAACTATGGTCGAACCGGTGTGCATGAAGATAGGGACGGGCATTGTTAGAACCTGCATTGGATCTCAAGAAACCACATATTGTGAGTCTAAAATGATTTTTCAAAAATCACGGCGATAGATCATGTACCGTAGTACAAACCGACCCACTTCGCCGATTCCAGACATTTGTCCTTTTTACCAGGATGGACTAAAAAGGTTTGAGATGTACCGTTGGGATATAGTCCATGTAAGGTGGTCTAGTATTTTAGGAAAATAGGACTGTAGCATTCTAAACGGCATTTTGGTGGTTACTTCACAAAACGACCTGCTTTTATGCTCGGAAAATGGAAAAGGGCTTTTCCGTATGCAAAAAGGAAAACTTCCTCCGCAACATTGTTCTCCATACCAATGTCCACACACATGCATAATATGGGCACAACATCACAAACTATGCCGTGATTCAGCACATAACATTGGTCATTTGGACCGAAGCCATGAAACCTCGAACATGATAGGTAATTTTGTGAAGGTTTTTTCAAACATGATCAATATACCAAGTCTGGTATTTTTCCTTTCAACTATGTAACATAATATGACACCACGCCAAGGATTTTCATTGTTCGGAATTTTTGAATTTATTATGCCCGCTTTGAATTATTTGAATTTCTAACTATGGTCGAACCGGGTGCATGAAGATAGGGACGGGCATTGTTAGAACTTGCATTGGATCTCAAGAAACCACATATTGTAGTCTAAAATGATTTTTCAAAAATCACGGGCGATAGATCATGTACCGTAGTACAAACCGGACCCACTTCCGCCGATTCTAAGCAGACATTTGTCCTTTTTACCCGGATGGAAAAAGGTTTGAGATGCACCGTTGGGATATAGTCCATGTAAGGTGGTCTAGTATTTTAGGAAAATAGGACGGTAGCATTCTCAAACGGCATTTTGGTGGTTACTTCACAAACGACGCTTTTTGGCGCCGAAATGGAAAAGGGCTTTTCCATGACAAAAGGAAAACTTCCTCCGCAACATTGTTCTCCATACCAATGTCCACACACATGCATAATATGGGCACAACATCACAAACTATGCCGTGATTCAAAGACATAACATCGGTCATTTGGACCGAAAGCCATGAAACCTCGAACATGATAGGTCATTTTGTGAAGGTTTTTTCGTAACATGATCAATATACCAAGTCTCGTATTTTTCCTTTCAACTATGTAACATAATATGACACCACACGAAGGATTTTCATTTTTCGGATTTTTTTTGAATTTATTATGCCCGCTTTGAATTATTTGAATTTCTAACTATGGTCGAACCCTGTGCATGAAGATAGGGACGGCATTGTTAGAAATTGCATTGGATCTCTCAAGAAACCACATATTGCGAGTCTAAAATGATTTTTTCAAAAATCACGGGCGAGATCATGTACTGTAGTACAAACCGACCCACTTCCGCCGATTCGGCAGACATTTGTCCTTTTACCCGGATGGACGAAAAGGTTTGAGATGCAACCGTTGGGATATAGTCCATGTAAGGTGGTCTAGTATTTTGAAAATAGGACGGTAGCATTCTCAAACGGCATTTTGGTGGTTACTTCAATAAAACGACCCGCTTTTGCGCCGAAAATGGAAAAGGGCTTTTCCGTATGCAAAAAGGAAAACTTCCTCCGCAACATTGTTCTCCATACCAATGTCCACACACATGCATAATATGGGCACAACATCACAAACTATGCCGTGATTCTGCACATAACATCGGTCATTTGGACCGAAGCCATGAAACCTCGAACATGATAGGTCATTTTGTGAAGGTTTTTTCAAACATGATCAATATACCAAGTCTCGTATTTTTCCTTTCAACTATGTAACATAATATGACACCACGCCAAGGATTTTCATTGTTCGATTTTTTTGAATTTATTATGCCCGCTTTGAATTATTTGAATTTCTAACTATGGTCGAACCGGTGTGCATGAAGATAGGGACGGCATTGTTAGAACTTGCATTGGATCTCAAGAAACCACATATTGCGAGTCTAAAATGATTTTTTCAAAAATCACGGCGATAGATCATGTACCGTAGTACAAACCGACCCACTTCACGATTCTAAGACATTTGTCCTTTTACCCGGATGGACGAAAAGGTTTGAGATGCACCGTTGGGATATAGTCCATGTAAGGTGGTCTAGTATTTTAGGAAAATAGGACGGTAGCATTCAAACGGCATTTTGGTGGTTACTTCACAAAACGACCCGCTTTTGCGCCGAAAATGGAAAAGGGCTTTTCCATGCATAAAAAGGAAAACTTCCTCCCGCAACATTGTTCTCCATACCAATGTCCACACACATGCATAATATGGGCACAACATCACAAACTATGCCGTGATTCAAGACATAACATCGGTCATTTGGACCGAAGCCATGAAACCTCGAACATGATAGGTCATTTTGTGAAGGTTTTTTCGAACATGATCAATATACCAAGTCCGTATTTTTCCTTTCAACTATGTAACATAATATGACACCACGCCAAGGATTTTCATTGTTCGGATTTTTTTTGAATTTATTATGCCCGCTTTTGAATTATTTGAATTTCTAACTATGGTCGAACCGTGTGCATGAAGATAGGGACGGCATTGTTAGAACTTGCATTGATCTCTCAAGAAACCACATATTGCGAGTCTAAAATGATTTTTTCAAAAATCACGGGCGATAGATCATGTACTGTAGTACAAACCGACCCACTTCCACGATTCTACAGACATTTGTCCTTTTACCCGGATGGACGAAAAGGTTTGAGATGCACCGTTGGGATATAGTCCATGTAAGGTGGTCTAGTATTTTAGGAAAATAGGATTAGCATTCTAAACGGCATTTTGGTGGTTACTTCACAAACGACCCGCTTTTTGCGCCGGAAAATGGAAAAGGGCTTTTCCGTATACAAAAAGGAAAACTTCCTCCGCAACATTGTTCTCCATACCAATGTCCACACACATGCATAATATGGGCACAACATCACAAACTATGCCGTGATTCAAGACATAACATCGGTCATTTGGACCGAAGCCATGAAACCTCGAACATGATAGGTCATTTTGTGAAGGTTTTTTCAAACATGATCAATATACCAAGTCTGGTATTTTTCCTTTCAACTATGTAACATAATATGACACCACGCCAAGGATTTTCATTGTTCGGATTTTTTTGAATTTATTATGCCCGTTTTGAATTATTTGAATTTCTAACTATGGTCGAACTGTGCATGAAGATAGGGACGCATTGTTAGAACCTGCATTGGATCTCTGAAGAAACCACATATTGAAGTCTAAAATGATTTTTCAAAAAATCACGGCGATAGATCATGTACTGTAGTACAAACCGACCCACTTCGCCGATTCAAAGAGACATTTGTCCTTTTTACCGTGGATGGACGAAAAGGTTTGAGATGTACCGTTGGGATATAGTCCATGTAAGGTGGTCTAGTATTTTAGGAAAATAGGACGGTAGCATTCAAACGGCATTTTGGTGGTTACTTCACAAAACCAATTCGCTTTTTTGGCCGAAAATGGAAAAGGGCTTTTCCGTATGCAAAAGGAAAACTTCCTCCTGCAACATTGTTCTCCATACCAATGTCCACACACATGCATAATATGGGCACAACATCACAAACTATGCCGTGATTCAAAGACATAACATTGGTCATTTGGACCGAAAGCCATGAAACCTCGAACATGATAGGTAATTTTGTGAAGGTTTTTTCAAACATGATCAATATACCAAGTCCGTATTTTTCCTTTCAACTATGTAACATAATATGACACCACGCCAAGGATTTTCATTGTTCGGATTTTTTTGAATTTATTATGCCCGCTTTGAATTATTTGAATTTCTAACTATGGTCGAACCGTGTGCATGAAGATAGGGACGGGCATTGTTAGAACTTGCATTGGATCTCTCAAGAAACCACATATTGCGAGTCTAAAATGATTTTTCAAAAATCACGGGCGATAGATCATGTACCAGAGTACAAACCGACCCACTTCGCCGATTCGCAGACATTTGTCCTTTTTACCGGGATGGACGAAAAGGTTTGAGATGCACCGTTGGGATATAGTCCATGTAAGGTGGTCTAGTATTTTAGGAAAATAGGACGGTAGCATTCAAACGGCATTTTGGTGGTTACTTCACAAAACGACCGCTTTTATACCGAAAATGGAAAAGGGCTTTTCCATGCGACAAAAGGAAAACTTCCTCCCGCAACATTGTTCTCCATACCAATGTCCACACACATGCATAATATGGGCACAACATCACAAACTATGCCGTGATTCAAGACATAACATCGGTCATTTGGACCGAAAGCCATGAAACCTCGAACATGATAGGTCATTTTGTGAAGGTTTTTTCAAACATGATCAATATACCAAGTCTGGTATTTTTCCTTTCAACTATGTAACATAATATGACACCACGCCAAGGATTTTCATTGTTCGGATTTTTTTGAATTTATTATGCCCGCTTTGAATTATTTGAATTTCTAACTATGGTCGAACCGGCAGTGCATGAAGATAGGGACGGCATTGTTAGAAATTGCATTGGATCTCTGAAGAAACCACATATTGCGAGTCTAAAATGATTTTTCAAAAATCACTAGGTAGATCATGTACCAGTAGTACAAACCGGACCCACTTCCGCCGATTCTACAGACATTTGTCCTTTTACCCGGATGGACGAAAAGGTTTGAGATGCACCGTTGGGATATAGTCCATGTAAGGTGGTCTAGTATTTTTGGAAAATAGGACGGTAGCATTCTAAACGGCATTTTGGTGGTTACTTCAAACGAATTCGCTTTTTGCTTCGGAAAATGGAAAAGGGCTTTTCCGTGCATAAAAAGGAAAACTTCCTCCTGCAACATTGTTCTCCATACCAATGTCCACACACATGCATAATATGGGCACAACATCACAAACTATGCCGTGATTCAGCACATAACATCGGTCATTTGGACCGAAAGCCATGAAACCTCGAACATGATAGGTCATTTTGTGAAGGTTTTTTCGAAACATGATCAATATACCAAGTCTGGTATTTTTCCTTTCAAGTATGTAACATAATATGACACCACGCAAAGGATTTTCATTGTTCGGAATTTTTCTGAATTTATTATGCCCGTTTTGAATTATCTGAATTTCTAACTATGGTCGAACCGGTGTGCATGAAGATAGGGGACGGGCATCGTTAGAACTTCCATTGGATCTCTGAAGAAACCACATATGAAGTCTAAAATGATTTTTTCAAAAATCACGGGCGATAGATCATGTACTGTAGTACAAACCGACCCACTTCTGCCGATTCTTGACATTTGTCCTTTTACCCGGATGGACGAAAAGGTTTGAGATGCACCGTTGGGATATAGTCCATGTAAGGTGGTCTAGTATTTTAGGAAAATAGGACGGTAGCATTCAAACGGCATTTTGGTGGTTACTTCACAAACGACCCGCTTTTTGCGCCGAAAATGGAAAAGGGCTTTTCCATGCGAAAAAGGAAAACTTCCTCCGCAACATTGTTCTCCATACCAATGTCCACACACATGCATAATATGGGCACAACATCACAAACTATGCCGTGATTCAAGACATAACATTGGTCATTTGGACCGAAAGCCATGAAACCTCGAACATGATAGGTCATTTTGTGAAGGTTTTTTCAAACATGATCAATATACCAAGTCTGTATTTTTCCTTTCAACTATGTAACATAATATGACACCACGCCAAGGATTTTCATTGTTCGGATTTTTTGAATTTATTATGCCCGCTTTGAATTATTTGAATTTCTAACTATGGTCGAACCGTGTGCATGAAGATAGGGACGCATTGTTAGAACCTGCATTGGATCTCAAGAAACCACATATTGCGAGTCTAAAATGATTTTTCAAAAATCACGGCGATAGATCATGTACCGTAGTACAAACCGACCCACTTCCTGGATTCTACAGACATTTGTCCTTTTACCCGGATGGACGAAAAGGTTTGAGATGCACCGGTTGGGATATAGTCCATGTAAGGTGGTCTAGTATTTTAGGAAAATAGGACGGTAGCATTCTGAAACGGCATTTTGGTGGTTACTTCACAAAATCGACCTGCTTTTGCGCTCGGAAAATGGAAAAGGGCTTTTCCATGCGACAAAAGGAAAACTTCCTCCGCAACATTGTTCTCCATACCAATGTCCACACACATGCATAATATGGGCACAACATCACAAACTATGCCGTGATTCAAGACATAACATCGGTCATTTGGACCGAAAGCCATGAAACCTCGAACATGATAGGTCATTTTGTGAAGGTTTTTCAAACATGATCAATATACCAAGTCTGGTATTTTTCCTTTCAACTATGTAACATAATATGACACCACGAAGGATTTTCATTGTTCGGAATTTTTTGAATTTATTATGCCCGTTTGAATTATTTGAATTTCTAACTATGGTCGAACGGTGTGCATGAAGATAGGGGACGGGCATTGTTAGAACTTGCATTGGATCTCTGAAGAAACCACATATTGCGAGTCTAAAATGATTTTTCAAAAATCACGGCGATAGATCATGTACCGTAGTACAAACCCGACCCACTTCCCGCCGATTCAAGACATTTGTCCTTTTTACCCGGATGGACGAAAAGGTTTGAGATGCACCGTTGGGATATAGTCCATGTAAGGTGGTCTAGTATTTTAGGAAAATAGGACGGTAGCATTCTCAAACGGCATTTTGGTGGTTACTTCACAAACGACCCGTTTTTGCGCTCGGAAAATGGAAAAGGGCTTTTCCATGCGACAAAAGGAAAACTTCCTCCTGCAACATTGTTCTCCATACCAATGTCCACACACATGCATAATATGGGCACAACATCACAAACTATGCCGTGATTCAAGCACATAACATCGGTCATTTGGACGAAAGCCATGAAACCTCGAACATGATAGGTCATTTTGTGAAGGTTTTTCAAACATGATCAATATACCAAGTCTGGTATTTTCCTTTCAACTATGTAACATAATATGACACCACGCCAAGGATTTTCATTGTTCGGATTTTTTGAATTTATTATGCCCGTTTGAATTATTTGAATTTCTAACTATGGTCGAACCGGTGTGCATGAAGATAGGGACGGCATTGTTAGAAATTGCATTGGATCTCTGAAGAAACCACATATTGCGAGTCTAAAATGATTTTTCAAAAATCACGGGCGGTAGATCATGTACCTGTAGTACAAACCGGACCCACTTCCTGCCGATTCGGCAGACATTTGTCCTTTTTACCCGGGATGGACGAAAAGGTTTGAGATGCACCGGTTGGGATATAGTCCATGTAAGGTGGTCTAGTATTTTTGGAAATAGGACGGTAGCATTCTGAAACGGCATTTTGGTGGTTACTTCATAAAACGACCCTTTTTTGCGCTCGGAAGATGGAAAAGATCTTTTCCGTGCGACAAAAAGGAAAACTTCCTGCTGCAACATTGTTCTCCATACCAATGTCCACACACATGCATAATATGGGCACAACATCACAAACTATGCCGTGATTCTGCACATAACATCGGTCATTTGGACCGAAAGCCATGAAACCTCGAACATGATAGGTCATTTTGTGAAGGTTTTTTCGAAACATGATCAATATACCAAGTCTGGTATTTTTCCTTTCAACTATGTAACATAATATGACACCACGCGAAGGATTTTCATTGTTCGTATTTTTTTGAATTTATTATGCCGTTTTGAATTATTTGAATTTCTAACTATGGTCGAACCGTGTGCATGAAGATAGGGGCGGGCATTGTTAGAACTTGCATTGGATCTCTGAAGAAACCACATATTGCGAGTCTAAAATGATTTTTCAAAAAATCACGGCGATAGATCATGTACTCAAGTACAAACCGGACCCACTTCCTGCCGATTCGGAGACATTTGTCCTTTTACCGGGATGGACGAAAAGGTTTGAGATGCACCGTTGGGATATAGTCCATGTAAGGTGGTCTAGTATTTTAGGAAAATAGGACGGTAGCATTCTAAAAGCATTTTGGTGGTTACTTCACAAAGCGACCCGTTTTTGCGCCGGAAAATGGAAAAGGGCTTTTCATGCGACAAAAGGAAAACTTCCTCCTGCAACATTGTTCTCCATACCAATGTCCACACACATGCATAATATGGGCACAACATCACAAACTATGCCGTGATTCAGCACATAACATCGGTCATTTGGACCAAAGCCATGAAACCTCGAACATGATAGGTCATTTTGTGAAGGTTTTTCAAACATGATCAATATACCAAGTCTGGTATTTTCCTTTCAACTATGTAACATAATATGACACCACGAAGGATTTTCATTGTTCGGATTTTTTTGAATTTATTATGCCCGTTTGAATTATTTGAATTTCTAACTATGGTCGAACGGTGTGCATGAAGATAGGGGGGGCATTGTTAGAACTTGCATTGGATCTCTGAAGAAACCACATATTGCGAGTCTAAAATGATTTTTCAAAAATCACGGGCGATAGATCATGTACCTGTAGTACAAACCGGACCCACCACTTCCGATTCTACAGACATTTGTCCTTTTACCCGGATGGACGAAAAGGTTTGAGATGCACCGGTTGGGATATAGTCCATGTAAGGTGGTCTAGTATTTTAGGAAAATAGGACGGTAGCATTCTGAAACGGCATTTTGGTGGTTACTTCACAAAAGCGACCCGTTTTTGCGCTCGGAAAATGGAAAAGGGCTTTTTCCGCGACAAAAGGAAAACTTCCTCCAACATTGTTCTCCATACCAATGTCCACACACATGCATAATATGGGCACAACATCACAAACTATCCCGTGATTCGGCACATAACATCGGTCATTTGGACCGAAAGCCATGAAACCTCGAACATGATAGGTAATTTTCTGAAGGTTTTTTTGAAACATGATCATTGTTCACACATTTAGTCCGGATGTAGTCACAAACCGACTAAAATATTTTCCGCCATTTCCCACCTCTTCCCGCCAAGTTTTCGCCCTTTCCTTTCTACTAGAGCTTTTAGTCCGGATGTAGTCACTAACCGGGACTAAAGATACTTCACGCACCTTACCAACGATTCACGCCAAGTTTTCCCGCCCTTTCCCTCTATATTTAGGGTGATCGTGTCATGGCTATCCACACATCCACACCTTCCTCTCTTAGAACAATGGACAACGCCTACCGGGCCATTCTGACCCTCGAGGAGACCGAGGCGCTGTGCGCCTCCAACTACCCTTGTCCGCCGGGCCGGATGTCGAGCGCCGAGGGGTTCTGTCCTCCTGTCCCTCAAGGTTCCGCACGCCAGGCGGCCATCACAAACCACTTCTACCACGAGCTCACGCGGAGCAGCCGGATGGATCCCGATGGGATCTCGGCAACTATGACACCGGAATGCCTTCTTCGCTAATAGGCGGAAAGGGAGCTCGCCAGTACAAGGGTGATGGCGCCACCGGTGAACCACAACGAAGTCGGCCGTCCGTGGTGGGAGAACCGTACTATCGGGTGATGCGCTACATCGCCGGGAGACCATCCTCGCCTCACGGTGCCCACGAGTCCACCCGCCACAGGCCCAACATCGCTCCGGACAGTGGCATCGTCTTCAGAGACCCCTCTCCCACCCGTGAATCAAGGCTGGAATGGCCCCGGTATATGCCATGGATGGGTGAGGATCCCAGTGGCGGGTGTGATGCGATGATGATGACGACGATGAAGACCTCAAGTCGTGCATTATAGGACTAGGCATGATTATGACTAAAGGGGCTTTAGGCCTGAGTGTTAGCTAGTCCCGATTTGTCCGGTTTTAATATTAATAAATGTCTTAAGTGTTACCTAATAAATAGAGGGAAATGCCTATATAAAGAGAGGGTTCATATTTAGTCCCGATTTGTACCGGTTGGGATATAGTCCATGTAAGGTGGTCTAGTATTTTAGGAAAATAGGACAGTAGCATTTTGAAACGGCATTTTGGTGGTTACTTCACAAAACGACCGTTTTTGCGCTCGAAAATGGAAAAGGATTTTCCGTGCGACAAAAGGAAAACTTCCTCCTGCAACATTGTTCTACATACCAATGTCCACACACACATGATCATTGTTCGGCACATTTAGTCCGGATGTAGTCACAAACCGGGACTAAAGGGATTGCGCAGAGTGGGCCGCACAACACTAATAATAGGGGTGAGTGTCGACATTATGTCGTGCGGCTTGTACCTTGTCCGGATGGTGTCACCAACCGGGACTAAGATGAATTCTTAGTCCCGGTTGGACACCAACCGACTAAAGATGAGTCAAGACTAATAATAGGTGAGTGTCGACATTATGTCGTGAGTGTCGACATTATGCCGAGCTGCTTGTACTATAAATATGCATCCTTGTGAGTCCAGTCCTCCAGCCGTTTGAGGCATCTCCAAGATGGTTTTAGAGCGAGGACACCACTACGGCCTGTGGAGATGTCGATGTGAGCCCGATCCTCCCAGCATCTCCGAAATCTGTCATAGAGGCACTCTAATATGTGAAATTAGCTCGAGGAGTATTGATCTAGTTAGTGAAGTTACAAGCTGCAAGATGGTTTTCGAGCGGGGACACCACTGCGGCCAGTTTCGAGGAGATGCCGAGCCAGTCCTCCCAGCATCTCCGAAATCGTCATAGAGGCACTCCCTAATATGTGAAATTAGTTAGCTCCGAGGCGTATTGATCTAGTTAGTGAAGTTACAAGCTGCAAGATGGTTTTCGAGCGAGGGACACCATGCGGCCAGTTTCAGGAGATGCCGACGAGCCAGCCTCCCAAGCATCTCCGAGAAACTGGTCATAGAGGCACTCGGTCCAGCCACAAAATGGGACTAACACTCAAGACATTTATTAATATTAAAACTGAGACTACAAAACCGGGACTAAAGGCCACAAACCGCGAAGATATCCTTCTCAAGCCACAAACCGCGAAAGACATGAACTAGAGTTACATAATATGAGCATGAACTTCTTGGCATATGTCATTCCTTATGACCGCTTGACGTAACCATGGAGCATCTTCTTTACTTAACGAATGCTTGGGTCGGTTTTCACTGTGAAGGCGGAATTTCATCAAACTTATTATAATCTTCGACATGTCCATCTTGCCCTCGATTCCCACGATGTTTCTTTTCCCCGAAAGAACTATGTTACGCTTTGGATCATCATATGATGTATTCGTTTGCATATTTTTTCTTTTTGATTCGGAGGACATGTCCTTCACATAGAAAACCCGAGACACATCATTGGCTAGGACGAATGGTTCATCTCTATAACCAAGATTGTTGAGATCCACTGTTGTCATTCCGCATAACTGGTCTATCTTTACCCTTCCCCATTCGGGTTGACCCATTTGCAAATGAAACAAAGGGACCTTAAAAGAGACTCCATAGTCTAGTTCCCATATCTCCTCTATGTAACCATAATATGTGTCCTTTTGTCCATTCTCGTCTATTGCATCAAAGCGGACACCACTATTTTGGTTGGTGCTCTTTTTATCTTGGCGATCGTGTAGAATGTATTCCCATTTATTTCGTACCCTTGGAAATTCAATACAAGAGAATATGGTGACGCCGCCAACAAGTATAGCTGATCTCCAAGTGGTGTCATTCAAGAGATGTGTCCGCATCCAACCACGGAAAGACTTCATGTGTTCATCTGTAATCCATGATTCAGCTTCCCGGGTTTTGAGCGTACAATATTCTTGTGTTCCTCCATATCTGAGCTGCCAAGGTGGAATTATGTAGAACTGTAGTGTGCTTTAGTGAAAGAATCCCGTCCCTACATATCGTTGCTTTCTTTCCAGTGCCTTTTCCACTTAGTCTTCCCTCATGCATGAGTCGAAACACCAATCGGCTTAAGGTCGAATAAAGTCAACACAAAACTCAATGACCTCCTCTGCTCCATATCCCTTGGAGATGCTTCCTTCTGGTCTAGCACGGTTATGAACATATTTCTTTAAGACTCCATGAACCTCTCAAAGGGAACATATTGTGCGAAATACGGACCGAGAATGGCAATCTCTTCCACTAGATGAACCAGAGATGCGTCATAATATTGAAGAAGGATGGTGGGAACACCAATTCAAAACTAACAAGACATTGTACCACATCCTTCAGAACCTTGGCGAATATCCGGATTGATTACCTTCGAGATATTGCATTGAGGAATGCACACACTTCACAATGGGTACTCGAACATTTTTCGTAGAAGCCCCTCAATGCAATCGGAAGCAATGCGTCATAATCACGTGGCGATCATGAGACTTCAGGTTTTGGAACTTTTCTCTGCCATATTTATTATCCCTTTATATTAGATGAGAAGCCCGACGGCACCTTGATCTGTAAAGGACTTCAAAAGATTTCCTTCTATGCTTTGGTAAGAGCATAATGGCACGACTTAAGTGACGCCATTTATCCGCCTTGTTATCTCAGTATGCATGTTCTTTGGGTCTTTCATAATTTGTTGGTCCTCCTGCTTGGTGTATCTTTTGTCTTCCCATACACGCCTAGGAATCCTAGCAGGTTCACCAGAGATTCTTCGCCACGTGCATCACGTCGATTGAAGAGCGGACACGCAGACTTTCCAATATGGCTCCCAAAATATAGATTTCTTCTTCCACATGGGTGCGTGTCCTATAGCGTCGCTGCTCGAACTGATTGACCGCGGACCCTTTCCAAAGATTACTTCTATGTCCTTGACCATACCAAATACATCATCACCACCGAGTTCAGGCTTCTTCCGTGATCCTCACCTTTGAAATGCTTGCCTTTCTTTCTTACGGATGATTGGTCGGAATAAATCGCCGATTCGCTAGGTACACAACCTTCTTGCATTTATGCAAATATGTACCTTCGGTCTTATCTAAATAGTGGGTGCATGCCTTATATCCTTTGTTTGTTCATCACGAAAGGTTACTAAGAGCGTGCCAATCATTGATGGTTACGAATAACAACCCTCGTAGATTAAATGGCTCTGCTTGTTCTCATCCCACGACGTACACCTGGTTTGCCCACAACCGTAAGAGTTCTTCAACTAATGGCCTAAGGTACACATCAATGTCGTTGCCGGTTGCTTGGGCCTTGGATGAGCACTTGGCATCATAATGAACTTACGCTTCATGCACAACCAAGGAGGCAGGTTGTAGATACATAGAGTCACGGGCCAGGTCTTTGATCGCAGCTCTGCTCCCCAAAGGATTCATGCCATCCGTGCTTAGACCAAACCATAAGTTCCTTGCGCCACCGCAAAGTCGGGAAGTCTCTCTCGATTTTCTCCACTGACCCATCGCCAGGTGTCTCAACTCCCGCCTTTCTTACGGTCTTCTTTGTGCCATCGCAACAACTGGCATGCTCTTTGTTTCGAACATGCGTTTCAACCTTGGTATTATAGGAGCATACCACATAACCTTAGCAGAACCCTCTTCCGAGGGGCTCTCCTCAACATCACCGTGGTCATCTCGTCGATCTTATACCGCAATGCGTTGCATACGGCATTTATCTAAATTCTCATACTCCTTACATGTAGAGGATGCATCATTAATGCATGCATGTATCTTTTGCACATCTAATCCCAGAGAGAGTCTTCTTTGCTTCAGAGGTACTCTCGGGAAGTTCGTTATGTTTTGGAAACTTGGCTTCATTATTTTCAGCATCTTTTCAAATGAGGAGTCGGTTAGACCACACTCGCCTTCCATCGCAACAATTCCATTGGTACCGAGCTTTGTGCTGCCATCTTCACAATTTGGGTACAACAATTTCTTGTGATCTTCTAACATGCCCTCTAACTTCAACTTCTCATTTTACATTTCAGTCTCGCTTTGCATCGAAATGACCCTACCAAGTTCATCACCGGCTCATCGATGCCCGTTCTTCACCTTTTTCCTCTCCATTGTCTTCCATAGCAGTATCACGTATTCAGAAACATATGATGATAGTTGTTATCATCATCTTCTTCTTCACCATCTTCCATCATAACCCCTCTTTCCCGTGCTTGGTCCAGCAATTATAGTTGGGCATGAAACCTTTCATAATCGGTGGCGCGAATGATTTTCGAGGAAGAGTACTCCTTGTTGTTCGACATTGAACACATGGACAACGATAAATCCATTCTCTTTGTTTGCCGTAGCCACATCGATAAATTTATCCACGCCTTTGATATACCCGCTACCCGCCGGTCTCCGTACATCCATTCCCGACCGTTCATCGCATCATATAAGTAAGTTTATCAAAACAGGACATCGTAAATAGTGAAATAACCAATTCACACCGACATGAATTGTATCAATGACCTAGAAAAGATAGGATTGCTAACCTCGATCGAGGGAAATAAAGAGGAGAAAGCTCAAGTGCGTCTTGACACCTTCTATATTTTTGTTCTATGAGAAATTCAACTGGATTTTTCACTCAAACATTTCAACAAACACCTTCAATGCATGCATGAAAAACTAGCACACACCCTCACCTTACACCATTCGAAAAAGCAGTGGAGGCAGAGGGGGGCGTTGCATTTATAGAGGCAAGGGCCTTTAGTCGGTTGAAGCCGGGACTAAAGGTGCGTACACGCCACGCTTTGTGGTAACCTTTAGTCGGTTGGTGGCTCCAACCGACGCCCCCTTACCAACCGGGACCCATGCCCTGCCCGTGCGCTCCAACCGGACGCTGCAAGATTAGTCCCGGTTGGTGGCGCACCGGGACTAGTGCTCTGAGGGGGCGTGGACGGATGGCCTGTTTTCTACTAGTGTGCAAGGGTTCTTACGCGGCATGCAAATCCACCTGGAACCCAAAAACTGTGGGCAATAACCCATGAAAACGACCATAAAACAAGAAAACGATGATTTTTTGGTCATAACTCTCAAACAAGTATCAGGTCTTAAGGTTGCTGTAAAACGCCCTGGAACCCCAAAACTGTGGGCAATAGCTCATGAAAACAACCATAAAACACGAAAAACTACGAGTTTTGGGTCATATCTCTCCAACATGTATCAGGTCTTAATAACATTGTAAATCACCCTCAAACCCCTAAACAGTGGGCAGTAGCTCATAAAACGGCCATAAAACACGAAAACGATGAGGTTTTGGTCATAAACTCTCAAACATAAATTGGTTCTTAAGGTCGTTGTAAATCACCCTAGAACCCCAAAATTTGGGAAATAACTCATGAAAACACCATAAACACGAAAACAACGAGTTCCTAGTCATATCTCTCAAACATGTAAGGGTTCTTACGAGGCATGAAAATCCGCCTCGAACCTAAAAACTATGGGCAATAATTCATGAAAACACCATAAAGCATTAAAACGACGAGGTCTTCGGTCATAAACTCTGAAACATGTATTGATTCTTAAGGTCATTATAAATTGCCCTACAACCCCAAAATTATTGGCAATAGCTCATGAAAACGACCATAAAATGCGAAAACGACGAGTTTTTGATCATATCTCTCAATCATGTAAGGGTTCGTACGAGGCATGCAAATCCACCTGGAACCCAAAAACGGTGGGCAATAACCCATGAAAACGACCATAAAACACGAAAACGATGATTTTTTGGTCATAACTCTCAAACAAGTATCAGGTCTTAACGTTGCTGTAAAACGCACTGGAACCCCAAAACTGTGGGCAATAGCTCATGAAAATAGCCATAAAACACTAAAAACTACGAGTTTTGGGTCATATCTCTCCAACATGTATCAGGTCTTAACATCATTGTAAATCTCCCTCAAACCCCTAAACAGTGGGCAATAGCTCATAAAACGGCCACAAAACACGAAAACGATGAGGTTTTGGTCATAAATTCTCAAACTTGTATTGGTTCTTAAGTTCGCTGTAAATCGCCCTAGAACCCCAAAAGTTTGGGCAATAGTTCATGAAAACTACAATAAACACGAAAATGACGAGTTTTGGGTCATATCTCTCATTCATGTAAGGGTTCTTACGTGGCATGCAAATCTGCCTGGAACCCAAAAACTATGGGCAATAACTCATGAAAACGACCATAAAACATGAAAACGACGAGTTTTTGGTCATAACTCTAAAACATGTAGCGGGTCTTAAGGTTAATGTAAAACGCCATGGAAACCCTAAAACTATGGGCAATAGCTCATGAAAATGGCCATAAGTCGTGAAAAGGACGAGTTCATGGTCATATCTCTCAAACATGTAAGGGTTCTTACGAGGCATGCAAATCCGCGTGGAACCCAAAAACTGTGGGAAATAACTCATGAAAACGACCATAAAACACGAAAATGATTATTTTTTGGTCATAACTCTCAAACACGAATAAGGTCTTAAGGTTGATGTAAAACTCCTCGGAACCCCAAAACTGTGGGCAATAGCTTATGAAGACGGCCATGAAACACGAAAACTGCAAGTTTTGGGTCATATCTCTCCAACATGTATTAGGTCTTCATCTCATTGTAAATCGCCCTCGAACCCCTAAAGAGTGGGCAATAGCTCATAAAAACGGCCATAAAACACGAAAACGATGAGGTTTTGGTCATAAACTTTCAAACATGTATTGGTTCTTAAGGTCATTGTAAATCGCCCTAGAACCCCAGAACTTTGGGCAATAGCTCATGAAAACACCATAAACACGAAAACGACGAGTTCCTGGTTATATCAATCAAACATTTCAGGGTTCTTAAGAGGCATGCCAATCCGCGTGGAACACAAAAGATATGGGCAATAACTCATGAAAAGACCATAAAACATGAAAATGACGAGGTTTTGGTCATAAACTCTGAAACATGTATTGGTTCCTAAGGTCGTTATAAATCGCCCTACAACCCCAAAATTGTTGGTAATAGCTCATGAAAACGACCATAAAATATGAAAACGACGAGTTTTTGATCATATCTCTCAATCATGTAAGGGTTCTTACGAGGCATGCAAGTCCACCTGGAACCCAAAAACTGTGGGCAATAATCCATGAAAACGACCATAAAACAAGAAAACGATGATTTTTTGGTCATAACTCTCAAACAAGTATCAGGTCTTAAGGTTTTGTCAGCATACGCCTGAACCCCAAAACTATGGGCAATAGCTCATGAAAACAGCCATAAAACACGAAAAACTGCGAGTTTTGGGTCATATCTCTCCAACATGTATCAGGTCTTAATATCATCGTAAATCGCCCTCAAACCCCTAAACAGTGGGCAATAGCTCATAAAACGGTCATAAAACATGAAAACGATGAGGTTTTGGTCATAAACTCTCAAACATATATTGGTTCTTAAGGTCGTTGTAAATCGCCTTAGAACCCAAAAACTTTGGGCAATAGCTCATGAAAACACCATAAACACGAAAACGATGAATTCCTGCTCATATCTCTCAACACGTAAGGGTTCTTACGAGGCATGCAAATCCGCCTGGAACCCAAAAACTACGGGCAATAACCCATGAAAACGACCATAAAACAAGAAAACGATGATTTTTTGGTCATAACTCTCAAAAAAGTATCAGGTCTTAAGGTTGCTGTAAAACGCCCTAGAACCCCAAAACTGTGGGAAATAGCTCATGAAAACAGCCATAAAACACGAAAAACTGCGAGTTTTGGGTCATATCTCTCCAACATGTATCAGGTCTTAATATCATCGTAAATCGCCCTCAAACCCCTAAATAGTGAGCAATAGGTCATAAAACGGTCATAAAACATGAAAACGATGAGGTTTTGGTCATAAACTCTCAAACATGTATTGGTTCTTAAGGTCGTTGTAAATCGCCCTAGAACCCCAAAACTTTGGGCAATAGCTCATGAAAACACCATAAACACGAAAACGATGAGTTCCTGGTCATATCTCTCAACACGTAAGGGTTCTTAGGAGGCATGCAAATCTGCCTGGAACCCAAAAACTATGGGCAATAACTCATGAAAACACCATAAAACATGAAAACGAGATTTTCGGTCATAAACTCAAACATGTATTGGTTCTTAAGGTCGTTATAAATCGCCTACAACCCCAAAATTGTTGGCAATAGCTCATGAAACGACCATAAATGCGAAACGACGATTTTTGATCATATCTCTCAATCATGTAAGGGTTCGTGAGGCATGCAAATCCTGGAACCCAAAACTGTGGGCAATAACCATGAAAACGACCATAAAACATGAAAGCGATGATTTTTTGGTCATAACTCTCAAACAAGTATCAGGTCTTAAGGTTGTTGTAAAGCGCCAGAACCCCAAACTGTGGGCAATAGCTCATGAAACGGCCATAAAACACGAAAACTACGAAGTTTTGGGTCATCTCTCAACATGTATCAGTCTTAATATCATTGTAAATCGCCTCGAACCCCTAAACGGTGGGCAATAGCTCATAAAACGGCCACAAAACACGAAAACGATGAGGTTTTGGTCATAAACTCTGAAACATGTATTGGTTCTTAAGTTCGTTGTAAATCGCCCTAGAACCCCAAAACTTTGGGCAATAGTTCATGAAAACGAACATAAACACGAAAACGACGAGTTTCTGGTCTTATCTCTCATTCATGTAAGGGTTCTTACAAGGCATGCAAATCCACCAGGAACCCAAAAACTATGGGCAATAACTCATGAAAACGACCATAAAACATGAAAACGACGAGTTTTTGGTCATAACTCTCAAACATGTATCGGGTCTTAAGGTTAATGTAAAACGCCCTGGAAACTCTAAAACTAAGGGCAATATGTAGGGGTCCCATCTTAGATAAGATAGAGCCTCCTGTTTTTACAATGCTAGTCCCTGGATCAATAGCTAGCATCCATAGTTAAGATGTAATATCAAGAAACAAAGGTCATAATATAACTTTATAACCAGGAATAACATAGTTTTATTACATCTTACATAGCTCATATGGCTATTACATTATATTGCAGCGGAATAACTATAAGCATGGGGTCCTTCATCTTGAAAGTGCCACAGGCAGATGTTGGTTGTAGACTTTGTAATCCTAAACAATCCATCTTCACTAAAATCAATCAAACCTGCAACATTACAAGTTACAGCCACAAGGGTCAATACATTTGAATTGTATTGGCAAGTGATACTATGGTTGTATAGTGGAGTCTATCTTCTATATGCATTTGGCTAAGTGGAGTTGAGGCTTGCATTGCTCAAAATAGATTTTTCCTTAACATTTGAAAATACTAAGTTTTTGCTTGTCAAAATCAATTTTCTCAATCAAAGACCAAGATCCTTTCCAAGGCATCTACCAATCAAAGATTTAAGATTTCAAACAACCCTTGTTCAATCCACAAGTTTTAACTTAGAAATTTGAATGATGAGATTCTTGATTGCTTCCATGTCTTGATGCTCAAATTGTCCTTTCCTGGGACATGGCTAAGTACTTAGGTTTTACTCTGCAGAGGTGGTGCACTTTACCCACAAGACTTGGTTTCCCAAGACAAAATCTTTAGAAGCCTTCCTTAGACCAAAATGGACGCTCCAACCTATCAAACACTACCACCCACTGTCCATTTGGCTAAGTTCTTGCAACCTATATGATCATGGCAGAGCCCATATTGCCAAGTGGTTGCACTTGAAGCTTCTCAACATTTGACATCTCAAATCCCTTTGTTTCTGGTGGCCATCCACAAGTGAGATACACAATCCAAGTCCATGGCCTTGTGAACCACTCAACATATCCCAATCCTTCCATTCCACCCAGGTGGTTCATTAACTTAGTTGTTTTATTAAACAAAACCTAAGTCCTCACACTTAGAATATTTTTCCATAGTGTGAATATATATTCCACCCATGTTTTCTATTAGCTAGGCTAAGCTTGATAGTAGTAGGAATCTTTAACTTAGGAAAATCCTACTAAGGATTCATCTACTAGGTTTTCCTATAGCAAGATCTATACTTAGCAAAATCCATGCAAGTTTACTTAGCAAAATCACTAATGCATAATGAAAGTATTGGGATAAAAAGTATGAAGCATCACTTGCCTTTTGGGTAGGGAATGGTAGTTCACTCCTTGATCTTGTTAGTCTCACACTTCACTACAAGTCAAACAAGCAAACACTAATTCAATTTACATTCCAAACCAATAATCACTCAAACAATTTCACACACACAAGACAATGGAAACCAATTCATGCATGGGAGCATGCACAAGATAGTTTTATTTTGCAAAGGGGTCTCCATGAGGTTTCTAAACTTTGTAAGATCCAAATTGGTCATTTACCAAAGTGGCAAAGTCATTAGCAAGAGGGTTTTGTCCAAAACTATTTTTAAATCCATTCATCATTTCATGTGGTGAAAAATGTTTTTATTAAGGCAAAACTCTTAAGTTGTTCACCAAATGAGTTGCTATTGCAAAGCTTGGTGTTTTTGGGTCAGTAGGTTTGGTCCAACTATTTTCTCAAAGTTTCCTTTCCATAAACATGTTCATAATAAAATCAATAATTTTATTTGGCTAGAAATTGGCTAAGTCAAATAATTCAACCTAAATTTTACCAAAATCATTTTTAACACCAAGGGTTGGTTCCTAGGGTTAGTAAGATCACAACAATCCAATTTGCAAAGGTTTTATCCTTAAATTCAATTTTAAACAATTTTTATACTCTAAACAAGCATACAAATGAATCTGCAAAAATGAGCAAACAAACAGATACTATTTGCTAAAATAATTCCACAGTTGGCTAGGTCTTGTTCTCCTGAATCCATTGATATAAAATTTGCCAAATTTGGACGTGTGGTTTGAAAGTTACAATGGTTTGAAAATCATAACATAATCAGATTTCAAATCTGTTTTAAAAAGCGGTGACACGGCGTTATTCTCTTGGTTGATACCGGTTCAGCGGATCGGCATCATGAACCGCAGGATCTAAATGGAACGTATGGCGCAGATCGACATACCCTTCGCCACTTTCTTTCCTAGCCTGGATCAAGATCGGACGGTTCCGCTCGCCAAGGATGGCGGCGCGATGACAACGGCCGGCGAAGCCAGTTAGCTGGTCTTGGCGAGGCGAAGCGAAACAGGAGGGAGCAAGCTCACCGAGGTCGCGAGGATGAGGTGATGCTGGTCGGTGGTCGCCGTGGCAAGGCGCACGGACGGCAGATTTCTCGGCGAGTTGGTTCGCGGCGGACGCTGTGGCCGAGGTCGAGGACGACGCTGTGGTCCATGGGAAGACAAACGGAGGACACGATTAGGTGCGCAAGACCAAGGCGAAGATGTTAGCATGATCGAGAAGCAGAGGGGCGGTCAGTGCTTACCGGGGATCGTCGTCGGAGAAGAAGAAACAGGCGGCGGCGCTGTCAGAGCTAGTCCAAGCCAAAGCTCTGGGGCGCCCGCGGTCGAGTGAAGGACACGGGGAGAAGCGTCTGGGAGTGGGGAAGCTGCTAGGGTGCTCGAGAAGGCAGGGGGTGGTGTGTACTGGCCTGAATTGGTGAGAGCGGTCGTCGGAGACAGAGACAGTCGAGGAGAGATTGTGGCGGCCTGGAGGTGTGCTCGGGGTAGGAAACATAGGGGAAAGGAGGCGGAGACACTGGCGATTAAATGTGTGAGGTTACTGGGAGAATTCACTCAGTCATTTACTCGAATTGATGCGAGTAATTTAGAGGCAGCAACGTGGGGAGGAAGAACCAGTCATGGGGTGGGAAGGAGAACAGTGGAAAGGGCCTACCAACAAGGGAAAAGAAACGAGGGAGGTCCACCGGTCATTGTCTGTGTGGGTTAGTTTTGAGTGAGAAAAGAATGCTTGAGGAAAAGAGAGGTGGAATTGCTGGGCATTGGGCTGGGCCTTGTTGGACTGCTGTTGTTTCTCTTTTTTTTGTAAAGAAACTTTTGCCTTTTCTATTTCTACTTACTGATTTGAAATTCAATTCATAATTCAAACCACAAGACAAACATTCAAATAATTCAAACAATCACCACACTTGTATCAAGTTTTTGGTTCTGTTTATCAACATAATCCAAAGCCAAAATAAAATAATATCTTTAAATCTTTTAGGACCATTCATTAATTAAATAAAATGGTTCATTAGTTATTTAATAAAATAGGGTTTGATTTATTTAATAAAATCTCCATTTGAAATCCAAATATTTTCAAAACTCAAACAGTAGATTTTATTTGGAAATAAAGAATATTTGAAAACTTGTTTAAAACAAAATAACCTTTTATTTTTAGGGTCCATTATTAATTAAATATAATAGACCTTCATTATTAAATCAAATAGGATTTGTTTTATTGAGATATTTATTTTGAAATCTAAAATAAAGCCAAAACACTTTAGTAGGTTTTATTTGTGAATATCAAATATTTGGAAAACTTATTTTAAATAATTTTAATAAGTTTTAATGTTTTAATTAAAATGGTAAAACCTTTTATTTGAATAAAATTTGGATATTAATTCCTTATTATTTTATTTTAGCAATCCTTTATTATTTTTAATAAACCTTTGCTATTTTATTTAAAATAAAATGTTTTAATTCAAAAGCTTGGCCAAGGATTAATTTGGCTTTATAAAATAATCCTTATTTGTAAAACTTCTATTTCATTTGAAAACAAATCTTTTCAGTTAATTGTTTCAAAATAGTATTTCCAAATGTTTTTATTTTCCTTTTATTAAATGTTTTAAATACCTTTAGTTTTTATTAAATTCAAATGGGTTTGAAGTTCCAATTGCATTCAAAAAGTTTCTTCTGGCTCTGAAAATCAAACAAAGTTTTATTTTATTAATTTATTTTCACATTACAAGATTTGGAAAATCTTGGGATGTGACAGGCTACCACCCTTAAAAATAAATATCGTCCCGAGATTTGGGGGGGATAGGGTTACAAGCAAGTTCAAAAACAACTAGGGTACTACCACCCTTAAAAATTCTCAAACAAAAATTACATATTGGCCTTCTTGGGATCCTGGGGATAATTTCTCTAAACAAACTTTTGCATGTGTCCTTGGTTTCCATACTTGACTCACGGGCCAAGGTTGAGATCCTTCATGGACTTGTTTAACTTGTTCTCCATCCTTTCTGGGCAATTGTTTGCATAGTGGCCTAGTTCCTTGCATTTGAAACATGTGACAAGGTTGAGATCCCTCATAGGCTGGTTTATCTTATGCTTCATCTTTTCTGGACAGTAGTTTGCATAATGTCCTAACTCTTTGCAGTGTTTGCACATCACTTGGCTAATATCCTTCCTCATCTTGGGTTTCACTAGACTTTGTTTGTATTCTTGGTTCTTCTCCTTTTCTGGGCATTCATTAGCATAGTGTCCCATCTCTTTGCATTTGAAACATTGCACTTGGCTTATGTCTTTCTTCTTCTTTTTGGGTTTCTCCAAATATAGGAGTTCTTCTAGTTCATGTTCTTCATGAGTGGGAGATCTTTCTCTCTTCTTGAGGAATTGATATTCATGTTCCCTGGATGCAAGATCCTTGTATCCAAAAATATTGCTAGCTTGGGTTCCTTCTAGATTAACATCTTTGTCATCCTTGTTGTCATTAGATCTTTGGGAAAAGTTTTCTCCCATGTTGATCATTTGAGTAACCAATCCTTGCAACAATTGGGATTGAAGTTTCCAAATCCTTTGTATGGCTACGTCTAATCCATTGTTGTTGGCTAAAAGCTGAGTTGTCTCTTGGCTCAACTGGTTTTGGGTTGCTATAAGTTCTCTCATGTTGTCCCCTTGGTTGGTGTTGATGTCATCAATCTTGGAGTCTTTTGGGGTAGTCATCTGTTTGGGTTGAAGGATAGTTAGAATAGGTAAAATATTTCTAAGGAATTATTTCTAATCACACACATCACAATTCACACAAACAATGTGCATGCAATCACAACCAATCAATTCACTCAAACAACAAAGTTCAAGCACATACTTTGGTAACAAAATATTTTTGTTACACCACATAAGTTGGTGTGTTTGACTTAACTAGATTATGGTGGTCCATCTATATGGTTCACTTGTGATCCTTCCATCCTTCTTAGTTGCTTCTTCTTGCATGAGATCATGGTTTCCTTGAGAAGAACTCTTGGTCACAATGCTTCAAAGTTGTTGATGGTTCCTTCTTATTTTGCATTCCCTCAGTCTCTAAATCTTGAGTAAGATTTTCCTTGTTTCACTTGTGGTCCTTAGTGATATCCAAGTTGGAAGTCTTTGGGAAATATGCTGAAGATGTTGAAGTCATTAGAGTTGAAGGTGTTGAAGTCATCTTTTGCACATGGTGTAGTCTTTGGCCATGGGGTAGGTTTTTCCATCAAGTTGAAGTAGAAGAGGTGTAGAGTTGAAACCAAAATGGTTAAGGAAATAGGTTACAAGTGTTTTTGTAATAAGTTTTGGATCAAAATATAACTCCTATTTTTCTAAGGGTTTTGTCCAATCCTAGGGTTTACAAATCCTACAGGCAACACAATGCTCTGATACCATCTGTAGGGGTCCCATCTTAGATAAGATAGAGCCTCATGTGTTTACAATGCTAGTCCCTGGATCAATAGCTAGCATCCACAGTTAAGATGTAATATCAAGAAACAAAGGTCATAATGTAACTTTATAACCAGGAATAACATAGTTTTATTACATCTTACATAGCTCATATGGCTATTACATTATATTGCAGCGGAATAACTATAAGCATGGGGTCCTTCATCTTCAAAGTGCCACAGGCAGATGTTGGTTGTAGACTTTGTAATCCTAAACAATCCATCTTCACTAAAATCAATCAAACCTGCAACATTACAAGTTACAGCCACAAGGGTCAATACATTTGAATTGTATTGGCAAGTGATACTATGGTTGTATAGTGGAGTCTATCTTCTATATGCATTTGGCTAAGTGGAGTTGAGGCTTGCATTGCTCAAAATAGATTTTTCCTTAACATTTGAAAATACTAAGTTTTTGCTTGTTAAAATCATTTTTCTCAATCAAAGACTAAAGATCCTTTCCAAGGCATCTACCAATCAAAGATTTAAGATTTCAAACAACCCTTGTTCAATCCACAAGTTTTAACTTAGAAATTTGAATGATGAGATTCTTGATTGCTTCCATGTCTTTATGCTCAAATTGTCCTTTACCAGGGACATGGCTAAGTACTTAGGTTTTACACTCTGCAGAGGTGGTGCACTTTACCCACAAGACTTGGTTTCCCAAGACAAAATCTTTCAAAAGCCTTCCCTTAGACCAAAATGGACGCGCTCCAACCTATCAAACACTACCACCCACTGTCCATTTGGCTAAGTTCTTGCAACCTATATGATCATGGCAGAGCCCATATTGCCAAGTGGTTGCACTTGAAGCTTCTCAACATTTGACATCTCAAATCCCTTTGTTTCCTGGGTGGCCATCCACAAGTGAGATACACAATCCAAGTCCATGGCCTTGTGAACCACTCAACATATCCCAATCCTTCCATTCCACCCAGGTGGTTCATTAACTTAGTTGTTTTATTAAACAAAACCTAAGTCCTCAGACTTAGAATATTTTTCCATAGTGTGAATATATATTCCACCCATGTTTTCTATTAGCTAGGCTAAGCTTGATAGTAGTAGGAATCTTTAACTTAGGAAAATCCTACTAAGGATTCATCTACTAGGTTTTCCTATAGCAAGATCTATACTTAGCAAAATCCATGCAAGTTTACTTAGCAAAATCACTAATGCATAATGAAAGTATTGGGATAGAAAGTATGAAGCATCACTTGCCTTTTATCCTTCCTCATCTTGGGTTTCACTAGCCTTTGTTTGTATTCTTGGTTCTTCTCCTTTTCTGGGCATTCATTAGCATAGTGTCCCATATCTTTGCATTTGAAACATTGCACTTGGCTTATGTCTTTCTTCTTCTTTTTGGGTCTCTCCAAAGCTAGGAGTTCTTCTAGTTCATGTTCTTCATGAGTGGGAGATCTTTCTCTCTTCTTGAGGCATTGATATTCATGTTCCTTGGATGCAAGATCCTTGTATCCAAAAATATTGCTAGCTTGGGTTCCTTCTAGATTAACATCTTTGTCATCCTTGTTGTCATTAGATCTTTGGGAAAAGTTTTCTCCCATGTTGATCATTTGAGTAACCAATCCTTGCAACAATTGGGATTGAAGTTTCAAAATCCTTTGTATGGCAGGGTCTAATCCATTGTTGTTGGCTAAAAGCTGAGTTGTCTCTTGGCTCAACTAGTTTTGGGTTGCTATAAGTTCTCTCATGTTGTCCCCTTGGTTGGTGTTGATGTCATCAATCTTGGAGTCTTTTGGGGTAGTCATCTGTTTGGGTTGAAGGATAATTAGAATACGTAAAATATTTCTAAGGAATTATTTCTAATCACACACATCACAATTCACACAAACAATGTGCATGCAATCACAACCAAACAATTCACTCAAACAACAAAGTTCAAGCACATACTTTGGTAACAAAATATTTTTGTTACACCACATAAGTTGGTGTGTTTGACTTAACTAGATTATGGTGGTCCATCTATATGGTTCACTTGTGATCCTTCCATCCTTCTTAGTTGCTTCTTCTTGCATGGGATCATGGTTTCCTTGAGAAGAACTCTTGGTCACAATGCTTCAAAGTTGTTGATGGTTCCTTCTTATTTTGCATTCCCTCAGTCTCTAAATCTTGAGTAAGATTTTCCTTGTTTCACTTGTGGTCCTTAGTGATATCCAAGTTGGAAGTCTTTGGGAAATATGCTGAAGATGTTGAAGTCATTAGAGTTGAAGGTGTTGAAGTCATCTTTTGCACATGGTGTAGTCTTTGGCCATGGGGTAGGTTTTTCCATCAAGTTGAAGTAGAAGAGGTGTAGAGTTGAAACCAAAATGGTTAAGGAAAGAGGTTACAAGTGTTTTTTTAAATAAGTTTTGGATCAAATTATAACTCCTATTTTTCTAAGGGTTTTGTCCAATCCTACGGTTTACAAATCCTATAGGCAACACAATTCTCTGATACCATCTGTAGGGGTCCCATCTTAGATAACATAGAGCCTCCTGTGTTTACAATGCTAGTCCCTGGATCAATAGCTAGCATCCACAGTTAAGATGTAATATCAAGAAACAAAGGTCATAATATAACTTTATAACCAGGAATAACATAGTTTTATTACATCTTACATAGCTCATATGGCTATTACATTATATTGCAGCGGAATAACTATAAGCATGGGGTCCTTCATCTTGAAAGTGCCACAGGCAGATGTTGGTTGTAGACTTTGTAATCCTAAACAATCCATCTTCACTAAAATCAATCAAACCTGCAACACTACAAGTTACAGCCACAAGGGTCGATACATTTGAATTGTATTGGCAAGTGATACTATGGTTGTATAGTGGAGTCTATCTTCTATATGCATTTGGCTAAGTGGAGTTGAGGCTTGCATTGCTCAAAATAGATTTTTCCTTAACATTTGAAAATACTAAGTTTTTGCTTGTCAAAATCATTTTTCTCAATCAAAGACTGAAGATCCTTTCCAAGGCATCTACCAATCAAAGATTTAAGATTTCAAACAACCCTTGTTCAATCCACAAGTTTTAACTTAGAAATTTGAATGATGAGATTCTTGATTGCTTCTATGTCTTGATGCTCAAATTGTCCTTTACCAGGGACATGGCTAAGTACTTAGGTTTTACACTCTGCAGAGGTGGTGCACTTTACCCACAAGACTTGGTTTCCCAAGACAAAATCTTTCAGAAGCCTTCCCTTAGACCAAAATGGACGCGCTCCAACCTATCAAACACTACCACCCACTGTCCATTTGGCTAAGTTCTTGCAACCTATATGATCATGGCAGAGCCCATATTGCCAAGTGGTTGCACTTGAAGCTTCTCAACATTTGAAATCTCAAATCCCTTTGTTTCTGGTGGCCATCCACAAGTGAGATACACAATCCAAGTCCATGGCCTTGTGAACCACTCAACATATCCCAATCCTTCCATTCCACCTGTGTGGTTCATTAACTTAGTTGTTTTATTAAACAAAACCTAAGTCCTCAGACTTAGAATATTTTTCCATAGTGTGAATATATATTCCACCCATGTTTTCTATTAGCTAGGCTAAGCTTGATAGTAGTAGGAATCTTTAACTTAGGAAAATCCTACTAAGGATTCATCTACTAGGTCTTCCTATAGCAAGATCTATACTTAGCAAAATCCATGCAAGTTTACTTAGCAAAATCACTAATGCATAATGAAAGTATTGGGATAGAAAGTATGAAGCATCACTTGCCTTTTTGGTAGGGAATGGTAGTTCACTCCTTGATCTTGTTAGTCTCACACTTCACTACAAGTCAAACAAGCAAACACTAATTCAATTTACATTCCAAACCAATAATCACTCAAACAATTTCACACACACAAGACAATGGAAACCAATTCATGCATGGGAGCATGCACAAGATAGTTTTATTTTGCAAAGGGGTCTCCATGAGGTTTCTAAACTTTGTAAGATCCAAATTGGTCATTTACCAAAGTAGCAAAGTCATTAGCAAGAGGGTTTTGTCCAAAAACTATTTTTAAATCCATTCATCATTTCATGTGGTGAAAAATGTTTTTATTAAGGCAAAACTCTTAAGTTGTTCACCAAATGAGTTGCTATTGCAAAGCTTGGTGTTTTTGGGTCAGTAGGTTTGGTCCAACTATTTTCTCAAAGTTTCCTTTCCATAAACATTTTCATAATAAAATCAATAATTTTATTTGGCTAGAAATTGGCTAAGTCAAATAATTCAACCTAAATTTTACCAAAATCATTTTTAGCACCAAGGGTTGGTTCCTAGGGTCAGTAAGATCACAACAATCCAATTTGCAAAGGTTTTATCCTTAAATTCAATTTTAAACAATTTTTATACTCTAAACAAGCATACAAATGAATCTGCAAAAATGAGCAAACAAACAGATACTATTTGCAAAACTAATTCCACTGTTGGCTAGGGCTTGTTCTCCTGAATCCATTGATATAAAATTTGCCAAATTTGGACGTATGGTTTGAAAGTTACAATGGTTTGAAAATCATAACATAATCAGATTTCAAATCTGTTTTAAACCGAGGTGACACGCGCGTTATTCTATTGGTTGATACCGGTTCGCCGGATCGGCATCGTGAACCGCAGGATCTAACTGAAGCGTCTGGGCGAGATCGACGATACCCTTCGCTCACTTTCTTTCCTAGCCGGATCAAGATCGGACGACCGCCGCTGTCCAAGGACCGGCGGGCGATGACAACGACGAAGCGGCGAGCGGCGGGCGGCGAGGCGAAGCGAAGCGAGGAGGGAGCAAGCTCACCGAGGTCGCGATGATGAGGTGATGCTGGTCGTGTGGTCAAGGGGCGCAGGACGGGCAGGATTTCGCCGAGTTGGTTTGGCGGCGACGACGCCTGTGAGGTCGAGGACAACGCTGTGGTCCACGGGAAGACAAACAGAGGTCACGATTAGGTGCGCAAGACCAAGGGGAAGATGTTAGCATGATCGAGAAGAAGAGGGGCGGTCAGTGCTTACCAGGTATCGTCGTCGGAGAAGAAAAGCGTGGCGCGCTGCCGAGCTAGTCAAGCCAAAGCTCTGGGCGCCCATCGAAAGTGAAGGACACGGGGATAAGCGTCTGGGAGTGGGGAAGCTTCTAGGGTGCTCGAGAAGGCAGGGGGTGGTGTGTACTGGCCTGAATTGGTGAGAGCGGTCGTCGGAGACAGAGACAGTCGAGGAGAGATTGTGGCGGCCTGAGGCTTGCTCGGGGGAGGAAACAGAGGGGAAAGGAGGCGGAGACACTGGCGATTAAATGTGTGAGGTTACTGGGAGAATTCACTCAGTCATTTACTCGAATTGATGCGAGTAATTTAGAGGCAGCAACGGCGACGTGGGGGAGGAAGAACCAGTCGCGGGGTGGGGAAGGAGAACAGTGGAAAGGGGCCTACCAGTCAGTGGGAAAAGAAACGAGGGGGAGGTCCACCGGTCATTGTCTGTGTGGGTTAGTTTTTGAGTGAGAAAAGAATGCTTCGGGGAAAAAGAGAGGTGGGCTGCTGGGCTGTTGGGCTGGGCCTTGTTGGACTGCTGTTGTTTCTCTTTTTTTTGTACAGAAACTTTTGCCTTTTCTATTTCTATTTACTGATTTGAAATTCAATTCATAATTCAAACCACAAGACAAACATTCAAATAATTCAAACAATCATCACACTTGTATCAAGTTTTTGGTTCTGTTTATCAACATAATCCAAAGCCAAAAATAAAATAATATCTTTAAATCTTTTTAGGACCATTCATTAATTAAATAAAATGGTTCATTAGTTATTTAATAAAATAGGGTTTGATTTATTTAATAAAATCTCCATTTGAAATCCAAATATTTTCAAAACTCAAACAGTAGATTTTATTTGGAAATAAAGGATATTTGAAAACTTGTTTAAAACAAAATAACCTTTTATTTTTAGGGTCCATTATTAATTAAATATAATAGACCTTCATTATTAAATCAAATAGGATTTGTTTTATTGAGATATTTATTTTGAAATCTAAAATAAAGCCAAAACACTTTAGTTGGTTTTATTTGTGAATATCAAATATTTGGAAAACTTATTTTAAATAATTTTAATAAGTTTTGATGTTTTAATTAAAATGGTAAAACCTTTTATTTGAATAAAATTTGGATATTAATTCCTTATTATTTTATTTAAGCAATCCTTTATTATTTTTAAATAAACCTTTGCTATTTTATTTAAAATAAAATGTTTTAATTCAAAAGCTTGGCCAAGGATTAATTTGGCTTTATAAAATAATCCTTATTTGTAAAACTTCTATTTCATTTGAAAACAAATCTTTTCATTTAATTATTTCAAAATAGTATTTCCAAATGTTTTTATTTTCCTTTTATTAAATGTTTATCTTTTTAAATACCTTTAGTTTTTATTAAATTCAAATGGGTTTGAAGTTCCAATTGCATTCAAAAAGTTTCTTCTGGCTCTGAAAATCAAACAAAGTTTTATTTTATCAATTTATTTTCACATTACAAGATTTGGAAAATCTTGGGATGTGACACAATAGCTCATGAAAATGGCCATAAATCGTGAAAAGGACGAGTTCTTGGTCATATCTCGCAAACATGTAAGGGTTCTTACGAGGCATGCAAATCCGCCTAGAACCCAAAAACTATGGGCAATAACTCATGAAAACGACCATAAAACACGAAAATGATGATTTTTTTGTCATAACTCTCAAACACGAATAAGGTCTTAAGGTTGATGTAAAACTCCCCGGAACCCCAAAAATGTGGGCAATAGCTTATGAAGACGGCCATAAAACACGAAAACTGCAAGTTTTGGGTCATATCTCTCCAACATGTATCAGGTCTTCATGTCGTTGTAAATCACCCTCGAACCCCTTAAGAGTGGGCAATATCTCATAAAAACGGACATAAAACACGAAAACGATGAGGTTTTGGTCATAAACTTTCAAACATGTATTGGTTCTTAAGGTCGTTGTAAATCGCCCTAGAACCCTAGAACGACGAGTTCCTGGTTATATCAATCATGAAAACACCATAAACACCATAAACACCATAAACACGAAAACGACGAGTTCCTGGTTATATCAAGCAAATATGTAAGGGTTCTTAAGAGGCATGCAAATCCTCCTGGAACAAAAAAGTTATGGGCAATAACTCATGAAAACACCATAAAACATGAAAATGACGAGGTTTTGGTCATAAACTCTGAAACATGTATTGGTTCTTAAGGTCGTTATAAATCGCCTTACAACCCCAAAATTGTTGGTAATAGCTCATGAAAACGACCATAAAATGCGAAAACGACTAGTTTTTGAACATATCTCTATATCATGTAAGGGTTCTTACGAGGCATGCAAATCCACCTGGAACCCAAAAACTGTGGGCAATAACCCATGAAAACGACCATAAAACAAGAAAACGATGATTTTTTGGTCATAACTCTCAAACAAGTATCAGGTCTTAAGGTTGCTGTAAAACGCCCTGGAACCCCAAAACTGTGGGCAATAGCTCATGAAAACAGCCATAAAACACGAAAAACTGCGAGTTTTGGGTCATATCTCTCCAACATGTATCAGGTCTTAATATCATCGTAAATCGCCCTCAAACCCCTAAACAGTGGGCAATAGCTCATAAAACGGTCATAAAACATGAAAACGATGAGGTTTTAGCCATAAACTCTCAAACATGTATTGGTTCTTCAGGTCGTTGTAAATCGCCCTAGAACCCCAAAACTTTGGGCAATAGCTCATGAAAACACCATAAACACGAAAACGACGAGTTCCTGGTCATATCTCTCAACACGTAAGGGTTCTTACGAGGCATGCAAATCCGCCTGGAACCCAAAAACTACGGGCAATAACCCATGAAAACGACCATAAAACAAGAAAACGATGATTTTTTGGTCATACCTCTCAAACAAGTATCAGGTCTTAAGGTTGTTGTAAAACGCCCTAGAAACCCAAAACTGTGGGCAATAGCTCATGAAAACAGCCATAAACACGAAAAACTACGAGTTTTGGGTCATATCTCTCCAACATGTATCAGATCTTAATATCATTGTAAATCGCCCTCAAACCCCTAAACAGTGGGCAATAGCTCATAAAACAGCCATAAAACACGAAAACGATGAGGTTTTGGTCCAAAACTCTCAAACATGTATTGGTTCTTAAGGTCGTTGTACATCGCCCTAGAACCCCAAAAGTTTCGGCAATAGCTCATAAAAACACCATAAACACGAAAACAACGAGTTCCTGGTCATATCTCTCAAACATGTAAGGGTTCTTACGAGGCATGCAAATCCGCCTGGAACCCAAAAACTATGGGCAATAAATCATGAAAACACCATAAAACATGAAAACGACGAGGTTTTCGGTCATAAACTCTGAAACATGTATTGGTTCTTAAGGTCGTTATAAATCGCCCTACAACCCCAAAATTGTTGGCAATAGCTCTTGAAAACGACCATAAAATGCGAAAACGACGAGTTTTTGATCATATCTCTCAATCATGTAAGGGTTCGTACGAGGCATGCAAATCCACCTGGAACCCAAAACCCGTGGGCAATAACCCATGAAAACGACCATAAAACACGAAAACGATGATTTTTTGGTCATAACTCTCAAAAAAGTATCAGGTCATAAGGTTTCTGTAAAACGCCAAGGAACCCCAAAATGGTGGGCAATAGCGCATGAAAACAGCCATAAAACACGAAAAACTACGAGTTTTGGGTCATATCTCTCTAACATGTATCAGGTCTTAATATCATTGTAAATCACCCTCGAACCCCTAAACAGTGGTCAATAGCTCATAAAACGGCCACAAAACACGAAAACGATGAGGTTTTTGTCATAAACTATGAAACATGTATTGGTTCTTAAGTTCGTTGTAAATCACCCTAGAACCCCGAAACTTTGGGCAATAGTTCATGAAAACGACCATAAACACGAAAACGACGAGTTTCTGGTCTTATCTCTCATTCATGTAAGGGCTCTTACGAGGCATGCAAATCCGCCCTAGAACCCCAAAACTATGGGCAATAACTCATGAAAAGAACCATAAAACATGAAAACGACTAGTTTTTGGTCATAACTCTCAAACATGTATCGGGTCTTAAGGTTAATGTAAAACGCCCTGGAAACCCTAAAACTGTGGGCAATAGCTCATGAAAATGGCCATAAATCGTGAAAAGGACGAGTTCCTGGTCATATCTCGCAAACATGCAAGTGTTCTTACGAGGCATGAAAATCTGCCTGGAACCCAAAAACTGTGGGCAATAACTCATGAAAACGACCATAAAACACGAAAACGTTGTTTTTTTGGTCATAACTCTCAAATACGAATAAGGACTTAAGGTTGATGTAAAACTCCCTGGAACCCCAAAACTGTGGGCAATAGCTCATGAAGACGGCCATAAAACACGAAAACTACGAGTTTTGGGTCATATCTCTCCAACGTGTATCAGGTCTTCATGTCATTGTAAATCGCCCTCGAACCCCTAAAGAGTGGGCAATAGCTCATAAAAACGGCCATAAAACACGAAAACGATGAGGTTTTGGTCATAAACTCTCAAACATGTATTGGTTCTTAAGGTCGTTGTAAATCGCCCTAGAACCCCAAAAATTTGGGCAATAGCTCATGAAAACACCATAAACACGAAAACGACGAGTTCCTGGTCATATCTCTCAAACATGTAAGGGTTCTTACGAGGCATGCAAATCCGCCTGGAACCCAAAAACTATGGGCAATAACTCATGAAAACACCATAAAACATGAAAACGACGAGGTTTTCGGTCATAAACTCTGAAACATGTATTGGTTCTTAAGGTCGTTATAAATCGCCCTACAACCCCAAAATTATTGGCAATAGCTCATGAAAATGACCATAAAATGCGAAAACGATGACTTTTTGATCATATCTCTCAATCATGTAAGGGTTCGTACGAGGCATGCAAATCCACCTGGAACCCAAAAACTGTGGGCAATAACCCATGAAAACAACCATAAAACACGAAAACGATGATTTTTTGGTCATAACTCTCAAACAAGTATCAGGTCTTAAGGTTGCTGTAAAACACCCAGGAACCCCAAAACTGTGGCCAATAGCTCATGAAAACAGCCATAAAACACGAAAAACTACGAGTTTTGGGTCATATCTCTCCAACATGTATCAGGTATTAATATCATTGTAAATCGCCCTCGAACCCCTAAACAGTGGGCAATAGCTCATAAAACGTCCACAAAACATGGAAACGATGAGGTTTTGGGTATAAAATATGAAACATGTATTGGTTCTTAAGTTCGTTGTAAATCGCCCTAGAACCCCAAAACTTTGGGCAATAGTTCATGAAAACGACCATAAACACGAAAACGACGTGTTTGTGGTCTTATCTCTCATTCATGTAAGGGTTCTTACGAGGCATGCAAATCCGCGTGGAACCCAAAAACTATGGGCAATAACACATGAAAACGACCATAAAACATGAAAACGACGAGTTTTTGGTCATAACTCTCAAACATGTATCGGGTCTTAAGGTTAATGTAAAACGCCCTGGAAACCCTAAAACTATGGGCAATAGCTCATGAAAATGGCCATAAATCGTGAAAAGGACGAGTTCCTGGTCATATCTCGCAAACATGTAAGGGTTCTTACGAGGCATACAAATCCACCTGGAACCCAAAAACTGTGGGCAATAACTCATGAAAACGACCATAAAACACGAAAATGATAATTTTTTGGTCACAACTCTCAAACACGAATAAGGTCTTAAGGTTGATGTAAAACTCCCCGGAACCCCAAAACTATGGGCAATAGCTCATGAAGACGGCCATAAAACACGAAAACTGCGAGTTTTGGGTCATATCTCTCCAACGTGTATCACGTCTTCATGTCATTGTAAATCTCCCTAGATCCCCTAAAGAGTGGGTAATAGCTCATAAAAATGGCCATAAAACACGAAAATGATGAGGTTTTGGTCATCAACTCTCAAACGTGTATTGGTTCTTAAAGTCGTTGTAAATCACCCTAGAACCCCAAAATTTTGGGCAATAGCTCATGAAAACACCATAAACACGAAAAGGACGAGTTCCTGGTCATATCTCTCAAACATGTAAGGGTTCTTAAGAGGCATGTAAATCCGCCTGGAACAAAAAACTATGGGCAATAACTCATGAAAACACCATAAAACATGAAAACGACCATAAAACACGAAAACGATGATTTTTTGGTCATAACTCTCAAACAAGTATCAGTTCTTAACGTTGATGTAAAACGCCCTGGAACCCCAAAACTGTGGGCAATACCTCATGAAGACGGCCATAAAACACGAAAACTGCGAGTTTTGGGTCATATCTCTCCAACGTGTATCACGTCTTCATGTCATTGTAAATCGCCCTCGATCCCCTAAAGAGTGGGTAATAGCTCATAAAAACGGCCATAAAACACGAAAACGATGATGCTTTGGTCATAAAATCTCAAACATATATTGGTTCTTAAGGTCGTTATAAATTTCCCTAGAACCCCAAAACTTTGGGAAATAGTTCATGAAAACGACGAGTTTCTGGTCATATCTCTCATACATGTACGGGTTCTTACGAGGCATGCAAATCCACCTGTAACCCAAAAAATATGGGCAATAACTCATGAAAACGACCATAAAACATGAAAACGACGAGTTTTTGGTCATAACTCTCAAACATGTATCGGGTCTCAAGGTTAATGTAAAACGCCCTGGAAACCCTAAAACTATGGGCATGCAAATCTGCCTGGAACACAAAAACTATGGGCAATATGTCACATCCCAAGATTTTCCAAATCTTGTAATGTGAAAATAAATGAATAAAATAAAACTTTGTTTGATTTTCAGGGCCAGAAGAAACTTTTTGAATTCAATTGGAACTTCAAACCCATTTGAATTAAAATAAACCTAAAGGGATTTAAAAAGATAAACATTTAATAAAAGGAAAAAAATAAAAACATTTGGAAATATTATTTTGAAACAATTAAATGAAAAGATTTGTTTTCAAATGAAATAGAAGTTTATAAATAAAGAATATTTTATAAAACCAAATTAAACCTTGGACAAGCTTTGGAAATTAAAAACATTTTATTTTAAACAAAATAATGAAGGTTTATTTAAAAATAATAAAGGATTGTTTAAATAAAATAATAAGGATTTAATATCCAACTTTATTTAATAAAAGGTTTTACCATTTTAATTAAAACATCAAAACTTATTAAATTATTTTAAATAGGTTTTCCAAGTATTTTATATTCTCTAATAAAACCTACTAAAGTGTTTTGACTTTATTTTAGATTTAAAAATAAATGTCTCAATAAAACAAATCCTACTTGATTTAATAATGAAAGTCTAATTATATTTAATTAATAATGGACTCTAATATAAAAGGATATTTTGTTTTAAACAAATTTCCAAGTATTCTAAATTTCCCAAATAAAACATACTGATTTGGTTTGAAAAATACTTAGGTTTCAAATAAAGATTTTATTGATAAAATCAAACTCTATTTGATTTAATAACTAAGGCCATTTTATTTAATTATTAATGGACCCTAAATAAAAAAATGTTATTTTAAAACAAGCTTTCCAAATAATCCTTAAATTCAAATACAAACCTACTGAATGGTTTAAAATTATTTTCTCAAGAGGAACTTTGAATTAAATCAAAAACCTATGGATTTAATAAATGATACATCTATTTAGTTAATTAATAATGGACCCTATTATTAAAATTATTAATTTGAATTTGGATTTTGGTTCATGTTCTTGACCACGAACTAACTTCAATATTACAAAGTTTGGGTGTTGTTTGAATTGATTTGAACCTTGTTTGTTTGTTTTGAAATTTAAAATGTAAAAATAGAAATAGAAAAGGAAAAGGAATTGCAGAAAAAATAGAATGCCCCCACCGCCCAACTAGCCCAACACAGCCCAATCCAAATTGACTTCCTCACCCGAAGAAAAGCGTTTGACTCCTTTTTGAACCCACAGACAACCGACATGTGGACCTTCTTCCCCTCTCTTTCCCACTGACTGACCGACCCCACTTGTCACTGTTCTTCTTTTCCACCCACGCGACCCCTTCTTCCCCCTCGCCGGCCGTTGCAGACTTAATTTCACGCCATCATTTCTCCTTAACGCCACCTTAACTCTCGCAGTGATCAAGCTCGATAAACGCCAAAGACGTCCTCTCGTTCCCTCCTTCCCTCCTTCAGACGCCTCCGCCAGTATTGTCACCACTTCTCTCCACGACCCTTCTCACAAATTCGGAAGCCACACCACCTCCTGCCTCCCGAACACCGAGCACGCCACCACATCCTGGCGCATCTTACTGCCAATCATCCATCCGGTGCCTCAACCTCGACCGATGACGACGACCAGCAGACCGCTGTCGCCTCTTTCTCCGACGGCTTCCTGTAGTAATTGGCCACCCTTGTCCTTCCAATGATACGCCTGTGATCAGTACACTCGCCGCATCTAACCCTACCACTCTCGCTTTACTGGACTACGTCTCCCGTCGACAAAGCGAAACTCACGGCGCCAAACCCTAACTCCGGTGAGGAATTCCCCCAACCTGGCGCCTTCATCAACAGGCAGGTTGAGCATCCCGTGCCACGACGATCATAGTGAGCCCACTCTCCTCCTTCTCGCTTCAGAAGGCCGACTCACCTGGTCACCGCTGCGCTCACAGACGCGCCGCCAAGCCCGATCCTTAGCAAGCATGCTCGCAACCGTAGGATGTAGATCCAAGCGCGATTAGATCACTTACCGCAAGAGGTACGTTACTCGCTCCGCACGATCCAACTTAAACTAACGCCCGCAAAGACGCGATCCAGACGAACCGGTATCGGCCAATCACGGCTCGACACGTGGCCAGGATTATAACTAAAAACAGATTTGAATCAGAATTATTTGCAAACTTCAAACCTTTGTAACATTCAAACCACACGTCCAAATTTGACAAATTTTATGTCGTTGGATTCAGGAGAACAAGACCTAGACAACCATGCCCTTAGTTTAGCAAATAGTATCTGTTAGCTTGTTTGAATTTGCAGAAACATTTGTGTACTTGTTTAGATTAGAAAAATTGTTTAAAAATGACTTTTGGATTAAAACCTTTGCAAATTGGATTGTTGTGACCTTACTGACCCTAGGAACCAACCCTTGGTATTAAAAATGATTTTTGTAAGATTTAGGTTGGATTACTTGACTTAGTCATTTTCTAGCCAAATAAAAAGAATGGTTTTTGTTATAAAAATGTTTATGGAAAGAAAACTTTAAGAAAATGGTTTGACCAAACCTACTGACCCTAAAACACCAAGTTTTGCAATAGCAACTCATTTGGTGAACAACTTAAGAGTTTTGCCTTAATAAAAACATTTTTCACCACATGAAATGATAAATGGTTTTAAAAATAGTTTTTGAACAAAGCCCTCTTGATAATGACTTTGCCACTTTGGTAAATGACCAATTTGGATCTTACAAGTCTAGAAACCCAATAGAGACCCCTTTACAAAAAAAACACTATCTTGTGCATGCTCCCATGCATGACTTAGATCCCATTGTTTTGTGTGTGTGAATTTGTTTGAGTGATTATTGGTTAGAATGTAAATTGAATTGGTGTTTGCTTGATTGACTTGTAGTGAAGTGTGAGGCTAGCAAGATCAAGTAGTGAACCACCATTCCCTACCAAAAAGGCAAGTGATGCTTCATACTTTCTATCCCAAATACTTTCACTATGCATTAGTGATTTTGCTAAGTAAAACTTGCATGGATTTTGCTAAGTATAGACCTTGCTATAAGAAAACCTAGTAGATGAATCCTTAGTAGGATTTTCCTAAGTTAGAGATTCCTACTACTATCAAGCTTAGCCTAGCTAATAGAAAACATGGGTGGAATATATATTGACACTATGGAAAAATATTCTAAGTCTGAGGACTTAGGTTTTGTTTAATAAAACAACTAAGTCAATGAACCTCCTGGGTGGAATGGAAGTATTGGGATATGTTGAGTGGTTCACAAGGCCATGGACTTGGATTGTGTATCTCACTTGTGGATGGCCACCCAGGAAACAAAGGGATTTGAGATGTCAAATGTTGAGAAGCTTCAAGTGCAACCACTTGGCAATATGGGCTCTGCCATGATCATATAGGTTGCAAGAACTTAGCCAAATGGACAGTGGGTGGTAGTGTTTGATAGGTTGGAGCGCGTCCATTTTGGTCTAAGGGAAGGCTTCTGAAAGATTTTGTCTTGGGAAACCAAGTCTTGTGGGTAAAGTGCACCACCTCTGCAGAGTGTAAAATCTAAGTACTTAGCCATGTCCCTGGTAAAGGACAATTTGAGCATCAAGACATGGAAGCAATCAAGAATCTCATCATTCAAATTTCTAAAGCTAAATCTTGTGGTTTGAACAAGGGTTGTTTGAATTCTTCAATCATTGATGGAGAGATGGCTTGGTACAAGGATCTTGAAATCTTTGATTGAGGGAAATGATTTTGTCAAACAAAAACTTAGTATTTTCAAAATGATAGGAAGAAACTATTTTGAGCAATGCAAGCCTCAACTCCACTTAGCCAAATGCATATAGATGATAGATTCCACTATACTACCATAGTATCACTTGCCAATACAATTCAAATGTATTGACCCTTGTGGCTGTAACTCGTAATGTTGCAGGTTTGATTGATTTTAGTGAAGATTGTTTGATTAGGATTACAAAGTCAACAACCAACATCTGCCTGTGTCACTTTGAAGATGAAGGACCCCATGCTTATAGTTATTCCGCTGCAATGTAATGTAATAGCCATATGAGCTATGAAAGATGTAATAAAATTATGGTATTCCTGGTTATAAAGTTTTATTATGACCTTTGTTTCTTGATATTACATCTTAACTGTGGATGCTAGCTATTGATCCAGGGACTAGCATTGTAAACACAGGAGGCTCTATATTATCTAAGATTGGGACCCCTTACACAATAACTCATGAAAACACCATAAAACATGAAAACGATGAGGTGTTGGTCATAAACTCTGAAACATGTATTGGTTCTTAAGGTCGTTATAAATCTCCCTACAACCCCAAAATTGTTGGCAATAGCTCATGAAAACGACCATCAAATGCCGAAACGAAGATTTTTTGATCATATCTCTCAATCATGTAAGGGTTCATACGAGGCATGCAAATCCACCTGGAACCCAAAAACTGTGGGCAATAACCTATGAAAACGACCATAAAACACGAAAATGGTGATTTTTTGGTCATAACTCTCAAACAAGTATCAGGTCTTAACCTTGATGTAAAACGCCCTGGAACCCCAAAACTGTGGGCAATACCTCATGAAAACAAACATAAAACACAAAAACTGCGAGTTTTTGGTCATATCTCTCCAACATGTATCAAGTCTTAATATCATTGTAAATCGCCCTAGAACCCCGAAACAGTGGGCAATAGCTCATAAAACGGCCATAAAACACGAAAACGATGAGGTTTTGGTCATAAACTGTCAAACATATATTGGTTCTTAAGGTCGTTGTAAATTTCCCTAGAACCCCAAAACTTTGGGCAATAGTTCATGAAAACGACCATAAACACGAAAATGATGAGTTTCTGGTCATATCTCTCATACATGTACGGGTTCTTACGAGGCATGCAAATCCACCTGTAACCCAAAAACTATGGGCAATAACTCATGAAAACGACCATAAAACATGAAAACGACGAGTTTTTGGTCATAACTCTCAAACATGTATCGGGTCTCTAGGTTAATGTAAAACGCCCTGGAAACCCTAAAACTATGGGTAATAGCTCGTGAAAATGATGAGTTCCTGGTCATATCTCACAAACATGTAAGGTTTCTTACGCGGCATGCAAATCTGCCTGGAACCCAAAAACTGTGGGCAATAACTCATGAAAACGACCATAAAACACGAAAACGATGATTTTTTGGTCGTAACTGTCAAACAAGTATCAGGTTTTAAGGTTGATGTAAAACGCCCTGGAACCCCAAAATTGTGGGCAATAGCTCATGAAAACAACTATAAATCACGAAAACTGCGATTTCTAGGGTCATATGTCTCCAACATGTATCAGGTCTTAATATCATTGTAAATCGCCCTCGAACCCCTAAACAGTGGGCAATAGCTCATAAATTGGCCACAAAACATGAAAACGATGAGGTTTTGGTCATAAACTCTCAAACATGTATTGGTTATTAAGTTCGTTGTAAATCGCCCTAGAACCCCAAAACTATGGGCAATAACTCATGAAAACACCATAAAACATGAAAACGATGAGGTGTTGGTCATAAACTCTGAAACATGTATTGGTTCTTAAGGTCGTTATAAATCTACCTACAAACCCAAAATTGTTGGTAATAGCTCATGAAAACGACCATAAAATGCGAAAACGACGAGTTTTTGATCATATCTCTAAATCATGCAAGGGTTCTTACGAGGCATGCAAATCCACCTGGAACCCAAAAACTGTGGGCAATAACCCATGAAAACGACCATAAAATAAGAAAACGATGATTTTTTGGTCATAACTCTCAAACAAGTATCAGGTCTTAAGGTTGCTGTAAAACGCCCTGGAACCCCAAAACTGTGGGCAATAGCTCATGAAAATAGCCATAAAACACTAAAAACTACGAGTTTTGGGTCATATCTCTCCAACATGTATCAGGTCTTAACATCATTGTAAATCGCCCTCAAACCCCTAAACAGTGGGCAATAGCTCATAAAACGGCCACAAGATACGAAAACGATGAGGTTTTGGTCATAAATTCTCAAACATGTATTGGTTCTTAAGTTCGCTGTAAATCGCCCTAGAACCCCAAAAGTTTGGGCAATAGTTCATGAAAACTACAATAAACACGAAAATGACGAGTTTCTGGTCTTATCTCTCATTTATGTAAGGGTTCTTACGTGGCATGCAAATCTGCCAGGAACCCAAAAACTATGGGCAATAACTCATGAAAACGACCATAAAACATGAAAACGACGAGTTTTTGGTCATAACTTTAAACATGTATCGGGTCTTAAGGTTAATGTAAAACGCCATGGAAACCCTAAAACTATGGGTAATAGCTCATGAAAATGGCCATAAGTCGTGAAAAGGACGAGTTCATGGTCATATCTCTCAAACATGTAAGGGTTCTTACGAGGCATGCAAATCCGCGTGGAACCCAAAAACTATGGGCAATAACTCATGAAAACGACCATAAAACACGAAAATGATTATTTTTTGGTCATAACTCTCAAACACGAATAAGGTCTTAAGGTTGATGTAAAACTCCTCGGAACCCCAAAACTGTGGTCAATAGCTTATGAAGACGGCCATAAAACACGAAAACTATAAGTTTTGGGTCATATCTCTCCAACATGTATCAGGTCTTCATCTCATTGTAAATCGCCCTCGAACCCCTAAAGAGTGGGCAATAGCTCATAAAAACGGCCATAAGACACGAAAACGATGAGGTTTTGGTCATAAACTTTCAAACATGTATTGGTTCTTAAGGTCGTTGTAAATCGCCCTAGAACCCCAGAACTTTGGGAAATAGCTGATGAAAACACCATAAACACGAAAACGACGAGTTCCTGGTTATATCAATCAAACATTTCAGGGTTCTTAAGAGGCATGCCAATCCGCGTGGAACACAAAAGATATGGGCAATAACTCATGAAAAGACCATAAAACATGAAAATGACGAGGTTTTGGTCATAAACTCTGAAACATGTATTGGTTCCTAAGGTCGTTATAAATCGCCCTACAACCCCAAAATTGTTGGTAATAGCTCATGAAAACGACCATAAAATATGAAAACAACGAGTTTTTGATCATATCTCTCAATCATGTAACGGTTCTTACGAGGCATGCAAGTCCACCTGGAACCCAAAAACTGTGGGCAATAACCCATGAAAACGACCATAAAACAAGAAAACGATGATTTTTTGGTCATAACTCTCAAACAAGTATCAGGTCTTAAGGTTGCTGTAAAACGCCCTGGAACCCCAAAACTATGGGCAATAGCTCATGAAAATGCCATAAAACACGAAAGCTGAAGTTTTGGGTCATATCTCTCCAACATGTATCAGGTCTTAATATCACCGTAAATCGCCCTCAAACCCTAAACAGTGGGCAATAGCTCATAAAACGGTCATAAAACATGAAAACGATGAGGTTTTGGTCATAAACTATCAAACATGTATTGGTTCTTAAGGTCGTAAACGCCTAGAACCCCAAAACTTTGGGCAATAGCTCATGAAAACACCATAAACACAAAATTATGAGTTCTCATCATATCTCTCAACATGTAAGGGTTCTTACGAGGCATGCAAATCCGCACGAACCCAAAAACTATGGCAATAACCCATGAAAACGACCATAAAACAAGAAAACGATGATTTTTGGTCATAACTCTCAAACAAGTATCAGGTCTTAAGGTGATGAACGCCTAGAACCCCAAAACTGTGGGCAATAGCTCATGAAACAACCATAAAACACGAAAAACTCATGAGTTTTGGGTCATATCTCTCCAACATGTATCAGGTCTTAATATCATCGTAAATCGCCCTCAAACCCCTAAATAGTGGGCAATAGCTCATAAAACGGTCATAAAACATGAAAACGATGAGGTTTTGGTCATAAACTCTCAAACATGTATTGGTTCTTAAGGTCGTTGTAAATCGCCCTAGAACCCCAAAACATTGGGCAATAGCTCATGAAAACACCATAAACACGAAAACGATGAGTTCCTGGTCATATCTCTCAACATGTAAGGGTTCTTACGAGGCATGCAAATCTGCCTGGAACCCAAAAACTATGGGCAATAACTCATGAAAACACCATAAAACATGAAAACGACGAGGTTTTCGGTCATAAACTCTGAAACATGTATTGGTTCTTAAGGTCGTTATAAATCGCGCTACAACCCCAAAATTGTTGGCAATAGCTCATGAAAACGACCATAAAATGCGAAAACGATGAGTTTTTGATCATATCTCTCAATCATGTATGGGTTCGTACGAGGCATGCAAATCCAACTGGAACCCAAAACTGGGCAATAACCCATGAAAAACCATAAAACATGAAAACGATGATTTTTGGTCATAACTCTCAAACAAGTATCAGGTCTTAAGGTTGTAAAACTCCAGAACCCCAAAACAGGCAATAGCTCATGAAAACAACCATAAAACACGAAAAACTGCGAGTTTTGGGTCATATCTCTCCAACATGTATCAGGTCTTAATATCATTGTAAATCGCCCTCGAACCCCTAAACAAGGCAATAGCTCATAAAACGCCACAAAACGAAAACGATGAGGTTTTGGTCATAAACTCTGAAACATGTATTGGTTCTTAAGTTCATTGTAAATCGCCCTAGAACCCCAAAACTTTGGGCAATAGTTCATGAAAACGAACATAAATACGAAAACGACGAGTTTCCGGTCTTATCTCTCATTCATGTAAGGGTTCTTACGAGGCATGCAAATCCACCAGGAACCCAAAAACTATGGGCAAAAACTCATGAAAACGACCATAAAACATGAAAACGACGAGTTTTTGGTCATAACTCTCAAACATGTATCGGGTCTTAAGGTTAATGTAAAACGCCCTGGAAACTCTAAAACTAAGGGCAATAGCTCATGAAAATGGCCATAAATCGTGAAAAGGACGAGTTCTTGGTCATATCTCGCAAACATGTAAGGGTTCTTACGAGGCATGCAAATCCGCCTAGAACCCAAAAACTATGGGCAATAACTCATGAAAACGACCATAAAACACGAAAATGATGATTTTTTGGTCATAACTCTCAAACACGAATAAGGTCTTAAGGTTGATGTAAAACTCCCCGGAACCACAAAAATGTGGGCAATAGCTTATGAAGACGGCCATAAAACACGAAAACTGCAAGTTTTGGGTCATATCTCTCCAACATGTATCAGGTCTTCATGTCATTGTAAATCACCCTCGAACCCCTTAAGAGTGGGCAATATCTCATAAAAACGGCCATAAAACACGAAAACGATGAGGTTTTGGTCATAAACTTTCAAACATGTATTGGTTCTTAAGGTCGTTGTAAATCTCCCTAGAACCCTAGAACTTTGGGCAATAGCTCATGAAAACACCATAAACACGAAAACGACGAGTTCCTGGTTATATCAATCAAACATGTAAGGGTTCTTAAGAGGCATGCAAATCCGCCTGGAACACAAAAGTTTTGGGCAATAACTCATGAAAACACCATAAAACATGAAAATGACGAGGTTTTGGTCATAAACTCTGAAACATGTATTGGTTCTTAAGGTCGTTATAAATCGCCCTACAACCCCAAAATTGTTGGCAATAGCTCATGAAAACGACCATAAAATGCGAAAACGACGAGTTTTTGATCATATCTCTCAATCATGTAAGGGTTCTTACGAGGCATGCAAATCCACCTGGAACCCAAAAACTGTGGGCAATAACCCATGAAAACGACCATAAAACAAGAAAACGATGATTTTTTGGTCATAACTCTCAAACAAGTATCAGGTCTTAAGGTTGCTGTAAAACGCCCTGGAACCCCAAAACTGTGGGCAATAGCTCATGAAAACAGCCATAAAACACGAAAAACTGCGAGTTTTGGGTCATATCTCTCCAACATGTATCAGGTCTTAATATCATTGTAAATCGCCCTCAAACCCCTAAATAGTGGGCAATAGCTCATAAAACGGCCATAAAACATGAAAACGATGAGGTTTTGGTCATAAACTCTCAAACATGTATTGGTTCTTAAGGTCGTTGTAAATCGCCCTAGAACCCCAAAACTTTGGGCAATAGCTCATGAAAACACCATAAACACAAAAATTATGAGTTCCTGCTCATATCTCTCAACACGTAAGGGTTCTTACGAGGCATGCAAATCCGCCTGGAACCCAAAAACTACGGGCAATAACCCATGAAAACGACCATAAAAGAAGAAAACGATGATTTTTTGGTCATAACTCTCAAACAAGTATCAGGTCTTAAGGTTGCTGTAAAACGCCCTAGAACCCCAAAACTGTGGGCAATAGCTCATGAAAACAACCATAAAACACGAAAAACTGCGAGTTTTGGGTCATATCTCTCCAACATGTATCAGGTCTTAATATCATCGTAAATCGCCCTCAAACCCCTAAATAGTGGGCAATAGCTCATAAAACGGTCATAAAACATGAAAACGATGAGGTTTTGGTCATAAACTCTCAAACATGTATTGGTTCTTAAGGTCGTTGTAAATCGCCCTAGAACCCCAAAACATTGGGCAATAGCTCATGAAAACACCATAAACACGAAAACGATGAGTTCCTGGTCATATCTCTCAACATGTAAGGGTTCTTACGAGGCATGCAAATCTGCCTGGAACCCAAAAACTATGGGCAATAACTCATGAAAACACCATAAAACATGAAAACGACGAGGTTTTCGGTCATAAACTCTGAAACATGTATTGGTTCTTAAGGTCGTTATAAATCGCGCTACAACCCCAAAATTGTTGGCAATAGCTCATGAAAACGACCATAAAATGCGAAAACGACGAGTTTTTGATCATATCTCTCAATCATGTAAGGGTTCGTACGAGGCATGCAAATCCGCGTGGAACCCACAACCTGTGGGCAATAACCCATGAAAACGACCATAAAACATGAAAACGATGATTTTTTGGTCATAACTCTCAAACAAGTATCAGGTCTTAAGGTTGTTGTAAAACTCCCAGGAACCCCAAAACTGTGGGCAATAGCTCATGAAAACAGCCATAAAACACGAAAAACTACGAGTTTTGGGTCATATCTCTCCAACATGTATCAGGTCTTAATATCATTGTAAATCGCCCTCGAACCCCTAAACAGTGGGCAATAGCTCATAAAACGGCCACAAAACACGAAAACGATGAGGTTTTGGTCATAAACTCTGAAACATGTATTGGTTCTTAAGTTCATTGTAAATCGCCCTAGAACCCCAAAACTTTGGGCAATAGTTCATGAAAACGAACATAAATACGAAATGACGAAGTTTCGGTCTTATCTCTCATTCATGTAAGGGTTCTTACGAGGCATGCAAATCCACCAGAACCCAAAAACTATGGGCAAACTCATGAAACGACCATAAAACATGAAAACGACGAGTTTTTGGTCCTAATACTCAAACATGTATCGGGTCTTAAGGTTAATGTAAAACGCCCTGGAACCCTAAAACGAAGGGCAATAGCTCATGATAATGGCCATAAGTCGTGAAAAGGATGAGTTCCTGGTCATATCTCTCAAACATGTAAGGGTTCTTACGAGGCATGCAAATCCGCGTGGAACCCAAAAACTGTGGGCTATAACTCATGAAAACGACCATAAAACACGAAAATGATGTTTTTTTGGTCATAACTCTCAAACACGAATAAGGTATTAAGGTTGATGTAAAACTCCTCGGAACCCCAAAACTGTGGGCAATAGCTTATGAAGACGGCCATAAAACACGAAAACTGCCAGTTTTGGGTCATATCTCTCCAACATGTATCAGGTCTTCATGTCATTGTAAATCGCCCTTGAACCCCTAAAGAGTGGGCAATAGCTCATTAAAACGGCCATAAAACACGAAAACGATGAGGTTTTGGTCATAAACTTTCAAACATGTATTGGTTCTTAAGGTCGTTGTAAATCTCCCTAGAACTCTAGAACTTTGGGCAATAGCTCATGAAAACACCATAAACACGAAAACGACGAGTTCCTGGTTATATCAATCAAACATGTAAGGGTTCTTAAGAGGCATGCAAATCCGCCTGGAACAAAAAAGTTTTGGGCAATAACTCATGAAAACACCAAAAAACATGAAAATGACGAGGTTTTGTTCATAAACTCTGAAACAAGTATTGGTTCTTAAGGTCGTTATAAATCGCCCTACAACCCCAAAATTGTTGGTAATAGCTCATGAAAACGACCATAAAATGCGAAACGAGTTTTGATCATATCTCTCAATCATGTAAGTGTTCTAACGAGGCATGCAAATCCACCGAACCCAAAACTATGGGCAATAACCCATGAAAACGACCATAAAACAAGAAAACGATGATTTTTGGTCATAACTCTCAAACAAATATCAGGTCTTAAGGTTGTCAGAAACGCCTGAACCCCAAAACTGGGCAATAGCTCATGAAAACAGCCATAAAACACGAAAATCGAAGTTTTGGGTCATATCTCTCCAACATGTATCGGTCTTATCATCGTAAATCGCCCTCAAACCCCTAAACAGTGGGCAATAGCTCATAAAACGGTCATAAAACATGAAAACGATGAGGTTTTAGCCATAAACTCTCAAACATGTATTGGTTCTTCAGGTCGTTGTAAATCGCCCTAGAACCCCAAAACTTTGGGCAATAGCTCATGAAAACACCATAAACACAAAAATTATGAGTTCCTGCTCATATCTCTCAACACGTAAGGGTTCTTACGAGGCATGCAAATCCGCCTGGAACCCAAAAACTACGGGCAATAACCCATGAAAACGACCATAAAAGAAGAAAACGATGATTTTTTGGTCATAACTCTCAAAAAAGTATCAGGTCTTAAGGTTGCTGTAAAACGCCCTAGAACCCTAATACTGTGGGCAATAGCTCATGAAAACAGCCATAAAACACGAAAAACTACGAGTTTTGGGTCATATCTCTCCAACATGTATCATGTCTTAATATCATCGTAAATCGCCCTCAAACCCCTAAACAGTGGGCAATAGCTCATAAAGCAGCCATAAAACACAAAAACGATGAGGTTTTGGTCATAAACTCTCAAACATGTATTGGTTCTTAAGGTCGTTGTAAATCGCCCTAGAACCCCAAAACTTTGGGCAATAGCTCATGAAAACACCATAAACACGAAAACGATGAGTTCCTGGTCATATCTCTCAACACGTAAGGGTTCTTACGAGGCATGCAAATCTGCCTGGAACCCAAAAACTATGGGCAATAACTCATGAAAACACCATAAAACATGAAAACGACGAGGTTTTCGTTCATAAACTCTGAAACATGTATTGGTTCTTAAGGTCGTTATAAATCGCGCTACAACCCCAAAATTGTTGGCAATAGCTCATGAAAACGACCATAAAATGCGAAAACGACGAGTTTTTGATCATATCTCTCAATCATGTAAGGGTTCGTACGAGGCATGCAAATCCGCGTGGAACCCAAATCCTGTGGGCAATAACCCATGAAAACGACCATAAAACATGAAAACGATGATTTTTTGGTCATAACTCTCAAACAAGTATCATGTCTTAAGGTTGTTGTAAAACGCCCAGGAACCCCAAAACTGTCGGCAATAGCTCATGAAAACAGCCATAAAACACGAAAAACTACGAGTTTAGGGTCATATCTCTCCAACATGTATCAGGTCTTAATATCATTGTAAATCGCCCTCGAACCCCTAAACAGTGGGCAATAGCTCATAAAACGGCCAAAAAACACGAAAACGATGAGGTTTTGGTCATAAACTCTGAAACATGTATTGGTTCTTAAGTTCATTGTAAATCGCCCTAGAACCCCAAAACTTTGGGCAATAGTTCATGAAAACGAACATAAACACGAAAACGACGAGTTTCCGGTCTTATCTCTCATTCATGTAAGGGTTCTTACGAGGCATGCAAATCCACCAGGAACCCAAAAACTATGGGCAAAAACTCATGAAAACGACCATAAAACATGAAAACGACGAGTTTTTGGTCATAACTCTCAAACATGTATCGGGTCTTAAGGTTAATGTAAAACGCCCTGGAAACTCTAAAACTAAGGGCAATAGCTCATGAAAATGGCCATAAATCGTGAAAAGGACGAGTTCTTGGTCATATCTCGCAAACATGTAAGGGTTCTTACGAGGCATGCAAATCCGCCTAGAACCCAAAAACTATGGGCAATAACTCATGAATACGACCATAAAACACGAAAACGTTGTTTTTTTGGTCATAACTCTCAAATACGAATAAGGTCTTAAGGTTGATGTAAAACTCCCCGGAACCCCAAAAATGTGGGCAATAGCTTATGAAGACGGCCATAAAACACGAAAACTGCAAGTTTTGGGTCATATCTCTCCAACATGTATCAGGTCTTCATGTCATTGTAAATCGCCCTCGAACCCCTTAAGAGTGGGCAATATCTCATAAAAACGGCCATAAAACACGAAAACGATGAGGTTTTGGTCATAAACTTTCAAACATGTATTGGTTCTTAAGGTCGTTGTAAATCACCCTAGAACCCCAGAACTTTGGGCAATAGCTCATGAAAACACCATAAACACGAAAACGACGAGTTCCTGGTTATATCAATCAAATATGTAAGGGTTCTTAAGAGGCATACAAATCCGCCTAGAACAAAAAAGTTATGGGCAATAACTCATGAAAACACCATAAAACATGAAAATGACGAGGTTTTGGTCATAAAGTCTGAAACATGTATTGGTTCTTAAGGTCGTTATAAATCTCCCTACAACCCCAAAATTGTTGGCAATAGCTCATGAAAACGACCATAAAATGCGAAAACGACGAGTTTTTGATCATATCTCTCAATCGTGTAAGGGTTCTTACGAGGCATGCAAATCCACCTGGAACCCAAAAACTATGGGCAATAACCCATGAAAACGACCATAAAACAAGAAAACGATGATTTTTTGGTCATAACTCTCAAACAAGTATTAGGTCTTAAGGTTGTAAACGCCTGAACCCCAAAACTGTGGGCAATAGCTCATGAAAACAGCCATAAAACACGAAAAACTGCGAGTTTTGGGTCATATCTCTCCAACATGTATCAGGTCTTAATATCATCGTAAATCGCCCTCAAACCCCTAAACAGTGGGCAATAGCTCATAAAACGGTCATAAAACATGAAAACGATGAGGTTTTAGCCATAAACTCTCAAACATGTATTGGTTCTTCAGGTCGTTGTAAATCGCCCTAGAACCCCAAAACTTTGGGCAATAGCTCATGGAAATACCATAAACACGAAAACGACGAGTTCCTGGTCATATCTCTCAACACGTAAGGGTTCTTACGAGGCATGCAAATCCGCCTGGAACCCAAAAACTACGGGCAATAACCCATGAAAACGACCATAAAACAAGAAAACGATGATTTTTTGGTCATACCTCTCAAACAAGTATCAGGTCTTAAGGTTGCTGTAAAACGCCCTAGAACCCCAAAACTGTGGGCAATAGCTCATGAAAGCAGCCATAAAACACGAAAAACTACGAGTTTTGGGTCATATCTCTCCAACATGTATCATATCTTAATATCATTGTAAATCGCCCTCAAACCCCTAAACAGTGGGCAATAGCTCATAAAGCAGCCATAAAACACGAAAACGATGAGGTTTTGGTCCAAAACCCTCAAACATGTATTGGTTCTTAAGGTCGTTGTACATCGCCCTAGAACCCCAAAAGTTTGGGCAATAGCTCATAAAAACACCATAAACACGAAAACAACGAGTTCCTGGTCATATCTCTCAAACATGTCAGGGTTCTTACGAGGCATGCAAATCCGCCTAGAACCCAAAAACTATGGGTAATAACTCATGAAAACACCATAAAACATGAAAACGACGAGGTTTTCGGTCATAAACTCTGAAACATGTATTGGTTCTTAAGGTGGTTATAAATCGCCCTACAACCCCAAAATTGTTGGCAATAGCTCTTGAAAACGACCATAAAATGCGAAAACGACGAGTTTTTGATCATATCTCTCAATCATGTAAGGGTTCGTACGAGGCATGCAAATCCGCGTGGAACCCAAAACCTGTGGGCAATAACCCATGAAAACGACCATAAAACATGAAAACGATGATTTGCATCATGAAAACGACGAGTTCCTGGTCATATCATCATTTTCGTGTTTTTTGGTCATAACTCTCAAACAAGTATCAGGTCTTAAGGTTGTTGTAAAACGCCTAGGAACCCCAAAACGGTGGGCAATAGCTCATGAAAACAGCCATAAAACACGAAAAACTACGAGTTTTGGGTCATATCTCTCCAACATGTATCAGGTCTTAATATCATTGTAAATCGCCCTCGAACCCCTAAACAGTGGGCAATAGCTCATAAAACGGCCACAAAACACGAAAACGATGAGGTTTTTGTCATAAACTCTGAAACATGTATTGGTTCTTAAGTTCGTTGTAAATCGCCCTAGAACCCCAAAACTTTGGGCAATAGTTCATGAAAACGAACATAAACACGAAAACGACGAGTTTCCGGTCTTAGCTCTCATTCATGTAAGGGTTCTTACGAGGCATGCAAATCCACCAGGAACCCAAAAACTATGGGCAATAACTCATGAAAACGACCATAAAACATGAAAACGACGAGTTTTTGGTCATAACTCTCAAACATGTATCGGGTCTTAAGGTTAATGTAAAACGCCCTGGAAACTCTAAAACTAAGGGCAATAGCTCATGAAAATGGCCATAAATCGTGAAAAGGACGAGTTCTTGGTCATATCTCGCAAACATGTAAGGGTTCTTACAAGGCATGCAAATCCGCCTAGAACCCAAAAAATATGGGCAATAACTCATGAAAACGACCATAAAACATGAAAATGATGATTTTTTGGTCATAACTCTCAAACACGAATAAGGTCTTAAGGTTGATGTAAAACTCCCGGAACCCCAAAAATGTGGGCAATAGCTTATGAAGACGGCCATAAAACACGAAAACTGCAAGTTTTGGGTCATATCTCTCCAACATGTATCAGGTCTTCATGTCATTGTAAATCACCCTCGAACACCTTAAGAGTGGGCAATATCTCATAAAAACGGCCATAAAACACGAAAACGATGAGCTTTTGGTCATAAACTTTCAAACATGTATTGGTTCTTAAGGTCGTTGTAAATCACCCTAGAACCCCAGAACTTTGGGCAATAGCTCATGAAAACACCATAAACACGAAAACGACGAGTTCCTGGTTATATCAATCAAATATGTAAGGGTTCTTAAGAGGCATACAAATCCGCCTAGAACAAAAAAGTTATGGGCAATAACTCATGAAAACACCATAAAACATGAAAATGACGAGGTTTTGGTCATAAACTCTAAAACATGTATTGGTTCTTAAGGTCGTTATAAATCGCCCTACAACCCCAAAATTGTTGGTAATAGCTCATGAAAACGACCATAAAATGCGAAAACGACGAGTTTTTGATCATATCTCTCAATCATGTAAGTGTTCTAACGAGGCATGCAAATCCACCTGGAACACAAAAACTGTGGGCAATAACCCATGAAAACGACCATAAAACAAGAAAACGATGATTTTTTGGTCATAACTCTCAAACAAGTATCAGGTCTTAAGGTCAGTAAACGCCTCGAACCCCAAAACTGTTAGCTCATGAAAACAGCCATAAACCAAAAAACATGAAGTTTTGGGTCATATCTCTCCAACATGTATCGTGTCTTAATATCATCGTAAATCGCCTCAAACCCTAAACAAGTGGGCAATAGCTCATAAAACGGTCATAAAACATGAAAACGATGAGGTTTTAGCCATAAACTCTCAAACATGTATTGGTTCTTCAGGTCGTTGTAAATCGCCCTAGAACCCCAAAACTTTGGGCAATAGCTCATGAAAACACCATAAACACGAAAACGACGAGTTCCTGGTCATATCTCTCAACACGTAAGGGTTCTTACGAGGCATGCAAATCTACCTGGAACCCAAAAACTACGGGCAATAACCCATGAAAACGACCATAAAACAAGAAAACGATGATTTTTTGGTCATACCTCTCAAACAAGTATCAGGTCTTAAGGTTGTGTAAACGCCTAGAACCCAAAACTGTGGGCAATAGCTCATGAAAACAGCCATAAAACACGAAAAACTACGAGTTTTGGGTCATATCTCTCCAACATGTATCATATCTTAATATCATTGTAAATCGCCCTCAAACCCCTAAACAGCGGGCAATAGCTCATAAAGCAGCCATAAAACACGAAAACGATGAGGTTTTGGTCCAAAACCCTCAAACATGTATTGGTTCTTAAGGTCGTTGTACATCGCCCTAGAACCCCAAAAGTTTGGGCAATAGCTCATAAAAACACCATAAACACGAAAACAACGAGTTCCTGGTCATATCTCTCAAACATGTCAGGGTTCTTACGAGGCATGCAAATCCGCCTGGAACCCAAAAACTATGGGTAATAACTCATGAAAACACCATAAAACATGAAAACGACGAGGTTTTCGGTCATAAACTCTGAAACATGTATTGGTTCTTAAGGTGGTTATAAATCGCCCTACAACCCCAAAATTGTTGGCAATAGCTCTTGAAAACGACCATAAAATGCGAAAACGACGAGTTTTTGATCATATCTCTCAATCATGTAAGGGTTCGTACGAGGCATGCAAATCCACCTGGAACCCAAAACCTGTGGGCAATAACCCATGAAAACGACCATAAAACACGAAAACGATGATTTTTTGGTCATAACTCTCAAACAAGTATCAGGTCATAAGGTTGCTGTAAAACGCCAAGGAACCCCAAAACGGTGGGCAATAGCTCATGAAAACAGCCATAAAACACGAAAAACTACGAGTTTTGGGTCATATCTCTCCAACATGTATCAGGTCTTAATATCATTGTAAATCGCCCTCGAACCCCTAAACAGTGGTCAATAGCTCATAAAACGGCCACAAAACACGAAAACGATGAGGTTTTAGTCATAAACTCTGAAACATGTATTGGTTCTTAAGTTCGTTGTAAATCACCCTAGAACCCCAAAACTTTGGGCAATAGTTCATGAAAACGACCATTAACACGAAAACGACGAGTTTCTGGTCTTATCTCTCATTCATGTAAGGGCTCTTACGAGGCATGCAAATCCGCTTGGAACCCAAAAACTATGGGCAATAACTCATGAAAACAACCATAAAACATGAAAACGACGAGTTTTTGGTCATAACTCTCAAACATGTATCGGGTCTTAAGGTTAATGTAAAACGCCCTAGAAACCCTAAAACTAAGGGCAATAGCTCATGAAAATGGCCATAAATCGTGAAAAGTACGAGTTCCTGGTCATATCTCGCAAACATGCAAGGGTTCTTACGAGGCATGCAAATCCGCCTGGAACCCAAAAACTGTGGGCAATAACTCATGAATACGACCATAAAACACGAAAACGTTGTTTTTTTGGTCATAACTCTCAAATACGAATAAGGTCTTAAGGTTGATGTAAAACTCCCCGGAACCCCAAAAATGTGGGCAATAGCTCATGAAGACGGCCATAAAACACGAAAACTGCGAGTTTTGGGTCATATCTCTCCAACGTGTATCAGGTCTTCATGTCATTGTAAATCGCCCTCGAACCCCTAAAGAGTGGGCAATTGCTCATAAAAACGGCCATAAAACACGAAAACAATGAGGTTTTGGTCATCAACTCTCAAACATGTATTGGTTTTCTTAAGGTCGTTGTAAATCACCCTAGAACCCCAAAACTTTGGGCAATAGCTCGTGAAAACACCATAAACACGAAAACGACGAGTTCCTGGTCATATCTCTCAAACATGTAAGGGTTGTTAAGAGGCATGCAAATCCGCGTGGAACACAAAAACTATGGGCAATAACTCATGAAAACACCATAAAACATGAAAACGACGAGGTTTTTGGTCATAAACTCTGAAACATGTATTGGTTCTTAAGGTCGTTATAAATCGCCCTACAACCGCAAAATTGTTGGCAATAGCTCATGAAAACGACCATAAAATGCGAAAACGACGAGTTTTTGATCATATCTCTCAATCATGTAAGGGTTCGTACGAGGCACGCAAATCCACCTAGAACCCAAAAACTGTGGGCAATAACCCATGAAAACAACCATAAAACACGAAAACGATGATTTTTTGGTCATAACTCTCAAACAAGTATCAGGTCTTAATGTTGCTGTAAAACACCCAGGAACCCCAAAACTGTGGGCAATAGCTCATGAAAACAGCCATAAAACATGAAAAACTACGAGTTTTGGGTCATATCTCTCCAACATGTATCAGGTATTAATATCATTGTAAATCGCCCTCGAACCACTAAACAATGGGCAATAGCTCATAAAACGTCCACAAAACATGGAAACGATGAGGTTTTGGGTATAAAATCTGAAACATGTATTGGTTCTTAAGTTCGTTGTAAATCTCCCTAGAACCCCAAAACTTTGGGCAATAGTTCATGAAAACGACCAAAAACACGAAAACGACGAGTTTCTGGTCTTATCTCTCATTCATGTAAGGGTTCTTACGAGGCATGCAAATCCGCGTGGAACCTAAAAACTATGGGCAATAACACATGAAAACGACCATAAAACATGAAAACGACGAGTTTTTGGTCATAACTCTCAAACATGTATCGGGTCTTAAGGTTAATGTAAAACGCCCTGGAAACCCTAAAACTATGGGCAATAAATCGTGAAAAGGACGAGTTCCTGGTCATATCTCGCAAACATGTAAGGGTTCTTACAAGGCATGCAAATCCGCCTGGAACCCAAAAACTGTGGGCAATAACTCACGAAAACGACCATAAAACACGAAAATGATAATTTTTTGGTCATAACTCTCAAACACGAATAAGGTCTTAAGGTTGATGTAAAACTCCCCGGAACCCCAAAACTATGGGCAATAGCTCATGAAGACGGCCATAAAACACGAAACCTGCGAGTTTTGGGTCATATCTCTCCAACGTGTATCACGTCTTCATGTCATTGTAAATCGCCCTCGATCCCCTAAAGAGTGGGTAATAGCTCATAAAAACGGCCATAAAAAACGAAAACGATGATGCTTTGGTCATAAAATCTCAAACATATATTGGTTCTTAAGGTCGTTGTAAATTTCCCTAGAACCCCAAAACTTTGGGAAATAGTTCATGAAAACGACGAGTTTCTGGTCATATCTCTCATACATGTACGGGTTCTTACGAGGCATGCAAATCCACCTGTAACCCAAAAACTATGGGCAATAACTCATGAAAAAGACCATAAAACATGAAAACGACGAGTTTTTGGTCATAACTCTCAAACATGTATCGGGTCTCAAGGTTAATGTAAAACGCCCTGGAAACCCTAAAACTATGGGCATGCAAATCCGCCTGGAACACAAAAACTATGGGCAATAACTCATGAAAACACCATATAACATGAAAACGATGAGGTGTTGGTCATAAACTCTGAAACATGTATTGGTTCTTAAGGTCGTTATAAATCTCCCTACAACCCCAAAATTGTTGGCAATAGCTCATGAAAACGACCATCAAATGCGAAAACGACGATTTTTTGATCATATCTCTCAATCATGTAAGGGTTCATACGAGGCATGCAAATCCACCTGGAACCCAAAAACGGTGGGCAATAACCTATGAAAACGACCATAAAACACGAAAATGGTGATTTTTTGGTCATAACTCTCAAACAAGTATCAGGTCTTAACCTTGATGTAAAACGCCCTGGAACCCCAAAACTGTGGGCTATACCTCATGAAAACAACCATAAAACACAAAAACTGCGAGTTTTGGGTCATATCTCTCCAACATGTATCAGGTTTTAATATCATTGTAAATCGCCCTAGAACCCCAAAACAGTGGGCAATAGCTCATAAAACGGCCATAAAACACGAAAACGATGAGGTTTTGGTCATAAACTCTCAAACATATATTGGTTCTTAAGGTCGTTGTAAATTGCCCTAGAACCCCAAAACTTTGGGCAATAGTTCATGAAAACGACCATAAACACGAAAACGATGAGTTTCTGGTCATATCTCTTATACATGTACGGGTTCTTACGAGGCATGCAAATCCACCTGTAACCCAAAAACTATGGGCAATAACTCATGAAAACGACCATAAAACATGAAAACTACGAGTTTTTGGTCATAACTCTCAAACATGTATCGGGTCTCAAGGTTAATGTAAAACGCCTTGGAAACCCTAAAACTATGGGCAATAGCTCGTGAAAATGATGAGTTCCTTCTCATATCTCTCAAACATGTAAGGGTTCTTACGCGGCATGCAAATGTCAAACAAGTATCAGGTTTTAAGGTTGATGTAAAACACCCTGGAAACCCCAAAACTGTGGGCAATAGCTCATGAAAACAACTATAAATCACGAAAACTGCGAGTTTTGGGTCATATTTCTCCAACATGTATCAGGTCTTAATATCATTGTAAATCGCCCTCGAACCCCTAAACAGTGGGCAATAGCTCATAAAACGGCCACAAAACATGAAAACGATGAGGTTTTGGTCATCAACTCTCAAACATGTATTGGTTATTAAGTTCGTTGTAAATCGCCCTAGAACCCCAAAACTTTGGGCAATAGTTCATGAAAACGACCATAAACACGAAAACGACGAGTTTCTGGTCTTATCTCTCATTCATGTAAGGGTTCTTACGAGCATGAAAATCCGCCTGGAACCCAAAAACTATGGGCAATAACTCATGAAAATTACCATAAAACATGAAAACGACGAGTTTTTGGTCATAACTCTCAAACATGTATCGGGTCTTAATGTTGCAGTAAAACGCCCTGGAAACCCTAAAACTATGGGCAATAGCTCATGAAAAGTACGAGTTCATGGTCATATCTCGCAAACATGTAAGGATTCTCTCAAGGCATGGAAATCCGCTGGAACCCAAAAACTGTGGGCAATAACTCTTGAAAACGACCATAAAACACGAAAATGATGATTTTTTGGTCATAACTCTCAAACACGAATAAGGTCTTAAGGTTGATGTAAAACTCCACGGAACCCCAAAACTGTGGGCAATAGCTCATGAAGACGGCCATAAAACACGAAAACTACGAGTTTTGGGTTATATCTATCCAACATGTATCATGTCTTCATGTCATTGTAGATCGCCCTCGAACCCCTAAAGAGTGGGCAATAGCTCATAAAAACGGCCATAAAACACGAAAACGATGAGGTTTTGGTCATAAAATCTGAAACATGTATTGGTTCTTAAGGTCGTTGTAAATCACCCTAGAACCCCAAAACTTTGGGAAATAGCTCATGAAAACACCATAAACACGAAAACGACGAGTTCCTAGTCATATCTCTCAAACATGTAAGGGTTCTTAAAAGGCATGCAAATCCGCCTTGAACACAAAAACTATGGGCAATAACTCATGAAAACACCGTAAAACATGAAAACGATGAGGTGTTGGTCATAAACTCTGAAACATGTATTGGTTCTTAAGGTCGTTATTAATCGCCCTACAAACCCAAAATTGTTGGCAATAGCTCATGAAAACGACCATCAAATGCGAAAATGACGATTTTTTGATCATATCTCTCAATCATGTAAGGGTTCATACGAGGCATGCAAATCCACCTGGAACCCAAAAACTGTGGGCAATAACCTATGAAAACGACCATAAAACACGAAAACGGTGATTTTTTGGTCATAACTCTCAAACAAGTATCAGGTCTTAACCTTGATGTAAAACGCCCTGGAACCCCAAAACTGTGGGTAATACCTCATGAAAACAACCATAAAACACAAAAACTGCGAGTTTTGGGTCATATCTCTCCAACATGTATCAGGTTTTAATATCATTGTAAATCGCCCTCGAACCCCAAAACAGTGGGCAATAGCTCATAAAACGGCCATAAAACACGAAAATGGTGAGGTTTTGGTCATAAACTTTCAAACATATATTGGTTCTTAAGGTCGTTGTAAATTGCCCTAGAACCCCAAAACTTTGGGCAATAGTTCATGAAAACGACCATAAACACGAAAACGATGAGTTTCTGGTCATATCTCTTATACATGTACGGGTTCTTACGAGGCATGCAAATCCACCTGTAACCCAAAAACTATGGGCAATAACTCATGAAAACGACCATAAAACATGAAAACGACGAGTTTTTGGTCATAACTCTCAAACATGTATCGGGTCTCAAGGTTAATGTAAAACGCCTTGGAAACCCTAAAACTATGGGCAATAGCTCATGAAAATGACCATAAATCATGAAAATACGAGTTCATGGTCATATCTCGCAAACATGTAAGGATTCTCATAAGGCATGCAAATCCGCCTGGAACCCAAAAACTATGGGAAATAACTCATGAAAACGACCATAAAACACGAAAATGATGATTTTTTGGTCATAACTCTCAAACACGAATAAGGTCTTGAGATTGATGTAAAACTCCACGGAACCCCAAAACTGTGGGCAATAGCTCATGAAGACGGCCATAAAACACGAAAACTACGAGTTTTGGGTTATATCTATCCAACATGTATCATGTCTTCATGTCATTGTAGATCGCCCTCGAACCCCTAAAGAGTGGGCAATAGCTCATAAAACGCCATAAAACACGAAACGATGAGGTTTTGGTCATAAAATCAAACATGTATTGGTTCTAAGGTCGTAAATCACCCTAGAACCCCAAAACTTTGGGAAATAGCTCATGAAAACACCATAAACACGAAAACGACGAAGTTCCTAGTCATATCTCTCAAACATGTAAGGGTTCTTAAAAGGCATGCAACCGCTTGAACAAAAACTATGGGCAATAACTCATGAAAACACCGTAAAACATGAAAACGATGAGGTGTTGGTCATAAACTCTGAAACATGTATTGGTTCTTAAGGTCGTTATTAATCGCCCTACAAACCCAAAATTGTTGGCAATAGCTCATGAAAACGACCATAAAATGCGAAAACGACGAGTTTTTGATCATATCTCTCAATTATGTAAGGGTTCTTACGAGGCATGCAAATCCACCCGGAACCCAAAAAATGTGGGCAATAACCCATGAAAACGACTATAAAACACGAAAACGATGATTTTTTGGTCATAACTCTCAAACAAGTATCAGGTCTTAAGGTTGATGTAAAATGCCTTGCAACCTCAAAACTGTGGGTAATACCTCATGAAAACAACCATAAAACACGAAAACTTTGAGTTTTGGGTCATATCTCTCCAACATGTATCAGGTCTTAATATCATTGTAAATCGCCCTCGAACCCCAAAACAGTGGGCAATAGCTCATAAAACGGCCATAAAACACGAAAAGGGTGAGGTTTTGGTCATAAACTTTCAAACATATATTGGTTCTTAAGGTCGTTGTAAATTGCCCTAGAACCCCAAAACTTTGGGCAATAGTTCAAGAAAACGACCATAAACACGAAAACGATGAGTTTCTGGTCATATCTCTCATACATGTACGGGTTCTGACGAGGCATGGAAATTCGCCTGGAACCCAAAAACTATGGGCCATAACTCATGAAAACGACGAGTTTTTGGTCATAACTCTCAAACATGTATCGAGTCTTAAGGTTAATGTAAAACGCCCTGGAAACCCTAAAACTATGGGCAATAGCTCATGAAAATGGCCATAAATCTGGAAAATGACGAGTTCCTGGTCATATCTCTAAAACATGTAAGGTTTCTTACGCGGCATGCAAATCCGCCTTGAACCCAAAAACTGTGGGACTCTTGAAAACGACCATAAAACATGAAAACGATGATTTTTTGGTCATAACTCTCAAACAAGTATCAGGTCTTAAGGTTGATGTAAAACGCCCTGGAACCCCAAAACTGTGGGCAATAGCTCATGAAAACAGCTATAAATCACGAAAACTGTGAGTTTTTGGTCATATCTCTCCAACATGTATCAGGTCTTAATATCATTGTAAATCGCCCTCAAACCCCTAAACAGTTGGAAATGCTCATAAAACGGCCATAAAACACGAAAACGATGAGGTTTTGGTCATTCAATCTCAAACATGTATTGGTTCTTAAGGTCGTTGTAAATCGCCCTAGAACACCAAAACTTTGGGCAATAGTTCACGAAAACGACCATAGACACGAAAACGACGAGTTTCTCGTCATATCTCTCATACATGTACGGGTTCTTACAAGGCGTGCAAATCCGCCTAGAACCCAAAAACTATGGGAAATAACTCATGAAAACGACCATAGAACATGAAAACGATGATTTTTTGGTCATAACTCTCAAACATGTATCGAGTCTTAAGGTTAATGTAAAACGCCCTGGAAACCCTAAAACTATGGGCAATAGCTCATGAAAATGGCCATGAATCGTGAAAATGACGAGTTCCTGGTCATATCTCTCAAACATGTATGGTTTCTTACGCGGCATGCAAATCCGCCTAGAACCCAAAAACTGTGGGACTCATGAAAACGACCATAAATCATGAAAACGATGAATTTTTTGGTCATAACTCTTCAACAAGTATCCGGTCTTAAGGTTGATGTAAAACGCCCTGGAACCCCAAAACTGTGGGCAATGGCTCATGAAAACAGCTATAAATCACGAAAATTGTGAGTTTTTGGTCATATCTCTCCAACATGTATCAGGTCTTAATATCATTGTAAATCGCCCTCAAACCCCTAAACAGTGGAAAAGCTCATTAAATGGCCATAAAACACGAAAACGATGAGGTTTTGGTCATTCAATCTCAAACATGTATTGGTTCTTAAGGTCGTTGTAAATCGCCCTAGAACCCCAAAACTTTGGGCAATAGCTCATGAAAACACCATAAGCACGAAAACGACGAGTTCCTGGTCATATCTCTCAAACATGTAAGGGTTCTTACGAGGCATGCAAATCCGTCTGGAACCCAAAAACTATGGGCAATAACTCATAAAAACACCATAAAACATGAAAACGACGAGGTTTTGATCATAAACTCTGAAACTTGTATTGGTTCTTAAGGTCGTTATAAATCGCTGTAGAACCCCAAAATTGTTGCCAATAACTCATGAAAATGACCATAAAATGCGAAAACGACGAGTTTTTGATCAAATCTCTCAATTATGTAAGGGTTCTTACGAGGCATGCAAATCCACCTGGAACCAAAAAAATGTGGGCAATAACCCATGAAAACGACCATAAAACACAAAAACCATGATTTTTTGGTCATAACTCTCAAACAAGTATCAGGTCTTAAGGTTGATGTAAAATGCCTTGTAACCCTAAAACTGTGGGTAATACCTCATGAAAAGAGCTATAAAACACGAAAATTGCGAGTTTTGGGTCATATCTCTACAACATGTATCAGGTCTTAATATCATTGTAAATCGCCCTCGAACACCTAAACAGTGGGCAATAGCTCATAAAACGGCAATAAAACACGAAAACGATGAGGTTTTGGTCATAAACTCTCAAACATGTATCGGGTCTTACGGGCCATGAAAATCGCCTAAATTTGGCCCGTAAGACCCCCAAACTTTCATGGCCCGTAAGACCCGATACATTTGTTGAGAGGTATGAACAAAAACTCCGCGTTTTCATCTTTTATGTCTGTTTTCATGTGTTATTGCCCACAATTTTGAGGTTTCATGGAGATTTACATTTATGGAAGACCTGGTACATGTTTGATAGTTATGACCAAAAAATCATCGTTTTCTCATTTTACCACTGTTTCCTTGAGCTATTGCCTACAGTTTTGGTGTTCCAGGGCGATTTGCAAGGCCCGTAAGACACGTTACATTTTTTGAGAGTTATGAACAAAAACTCCGCTTTCTTTTACGACTGCTTCATGGGTTATTGCACACAATTTTGAGGTTTCATGGCGATTTACATTCTGTAAGACCCGATACATGTTTGAGATTTATGACCAAAAGCTCGTCTTTTTCGTGTTTTATGATCGTTTTCATGAGCTATTGCCCTTAGTTTTGGGGCTCCAGGGTCATTTTCATGGCGCATAAGACCCGATACATGTTTAAGAGATATGACCAGAAACTCATTGTTTTCTCGTTTTAAGGCCGTTTTCTTGAGCTATTGCCCACAGTTTGGGGGTATTAGGGAGACTTGGATGGCTCGTAAGACTCGATACATGTTTGAGAGATATGACCAAAAAGTCGTCGTTTTTGTGTTTGACGACCGTTTTTGGTGTCCTAGGGAGATTTACAATGACCACAAGACCACAACGAAAAACTCATTGTTTTCTCGTTTTATAACCGTTTTCATGAGTTATTACCCATAGTTTTGGGGCTCTAGGCCGATTTTCATGGCCCGTAAGACACGATACATGTTTGAGAGATATGACCAAAAACTCATAGTTTTCTCGTTTTAAGTTCATTTTCATGAGCTATTGCCCACATTTTTGGGGTACCAGGGTGACTTGGATGGCCCGTTAGACTCCATACATGTTTGATAGATATGACCAAAAACTCGTCGTTTTTGTGTTTGGCGACCGTTTTTGGCATCCAAGGGAGATTTACAATGACCACAAGACCCGATACACATTTCTGAGTTACAGCGAAAAACTATTGTTTTCTCGTTTTATAGCGGTTTTCATGAGCTATTGCCTATAGTTTTGGGGTACAGCGGCGATTTACAACGACCGTAAAATCCAATACATGTTTGATAGTTATGACCAAAAACTTGTCGTTTTCGCATTTTACCATTGTTTTCATGAGCTGTTGCCCTCGATTTTGGGGTTTTAGGGCGAATTCATTGCCCGTAAGACCCGATACATTTGTTGAGAGTTATGAATAAAAAATCCGCGTTTTCGTCTTTTTATGACTGTTTTCATGGGTTATTGCCCACAATTTTGAGGTCATGGCGATTTACATTTATGTAAGACCTGGTACATGTTTGATAGTTATGACCAAAAAATCGTCGTTTTCTCATTTTACCACTGTTTCCTTGAGTTATTGCCCATGGTTTTGGTGTTCCAGGGCGATTGCAAGGCCCGTAAGAAACGTTACATTTTTTGAGAGTTATGAACAAAAACTCCGCGTTTTCGTCTTTTACGACCGTTTTCATGGGTTACTGCCCACAATTTTGAGGTTTTCATGGCGATTTACATTCTGTAAGACCCGGTACATGTTTGAGAGTTATGACCAAAAACTCGTCTTTTTCGAATTTTATGACCATTTTCATGAGCTATTGCCCTTAGTTTTGGGGCTCCAGGGCGGTTTTCATGGCGCATAAGACCCGATACATGTTTAAGAAATATGACCAGAAACTCATTGTTTTCTCGTTTTAAGGCCGTTTTCATGAGCTATTGCCCACAGTTTAGGGGTATTAGGGAGACTTGGATGGCTCGTAAAACTCGATATATGTTTGAGAGATATGACCAAAAACTCGTCGTTTTTGTGTTTGACGACCGTTTTTGGTGTCCTAGGGAGATTTACAATGACCACAAGACCACAACAAAAAATAATTGTTTTCTCGTTTTATAACCGTTTTCATGAGCTATTGCCCATAGTTTTGGGGCTCCAGGGCGATTTTCATGGCCCGTAAGACCCGATACATGTTTGAGAGATATGATAAAAAACTCATTGTTTTCTCGTTTTAAGGTCGTTTTCATGACCTATTGCCCACATTTTTAGGGTACCAGGGCGACTTGGATGGCTCGTAAGACTCCATACATATTTGATAGATATGACCAAAAACTCGTCATTTTTGTGTTTGACAGCCGTTTTTGGCATTCAAGTGAGATTTACAATTACCACAAGACCTGATACATGTTTGCGAGTTACAACGAAAAACTCATTGTTTTCTCGTTTTAAGGTCGTTTTCATGAGCTATTGCCCACAGTTTTGGGGTACCAGGGCGACTTCGATGGACCGTAAGACTCCATACATGTTTGATAGATATGACCAAAAACTTGTCGTTTATGTGTTTAGCGACCGTTTTTGGCGTTCAAGGGAGATTTACAATGAACACAAGACCCGATACATGTTTGCGAGTTACAGCGAAAAACTCATTGTTTTCTCGTTTTATAGCCGTTTTCATGAGCTATTGCACACAGTTTTGGGGTACCGTGGCGATTAACAACGACCATAAAACCCAATACATGTTTGATAGTTATGACCAAAAACTTGTCGTTTTCGCATTTTACCATTGTTTTCATGAGTCGTTGTTCGATTTTGGGTTCCAGGCGATTTGCATGGCCCGTAAGACCCGATACATTTTTTGAGAGTTATGAACAAAACTCCGGCTGCCTTTTATGGTCGTTATTATGGGTTATTGCCCACAATTTTGAGGTTTCATGGAGATTTACATTTATGTAAGACCCACATGTTTGAAAGTTATGACCAAAACTTGTCGCTTTCGCTTTTATGACCGCTTTCATGCGCTTATTGCCCACGGTTTTTGGGGTTCGTGCGATTTGCAAGGCCCGCAAGACCCGATACATTTTTCGAGAGTTATGAATAAAAACTCCGCGTTTTCGTCTTTTATGACCGTTTTCATGGGTTATTGCCTACAATTTTGAGGTTTCATGGCGATTTACATTTCTGTAAGACCCGGTACATGTTTGAGAGTTATGACCAAAAAATCGTGTTTTCGCGTTTTATGACCGATTTAATGAGCTATTGCCTTTTGTTTGGGGGCTCCAGGGCGATTTTCATGACCTGTAAGACCCGATACATGTTTGAGACATATGACCAGAAACTCATTGTTTTCTCGTTTTAAGGCCGTTTTCAAGAGCTATTGCCCACAGTTTTGGGGTATTAGGGCGACTTGGATGGCCCGTAAGACTCGATACATGTTTGAGAGATATGACCAAAAACTCGTCGTTTTTGTGTTTGACGACCGTTTTTGGCGTCCTACGGAGATTTACAATGACCACAAGACCACAACGAAAAACTCATTGTTTTCTCGTTTTATAGTCGTTTTCATGAGCTATTGCCCATAGTTTTGGGGTACCGCGGCGATTTACAACGACCATAAAACCCAATACATGTTTGATAGTTATGACCAAAAATTTGTCGTTATCACATTTTACCACCTTTTTATGAGCTATTGCCACCAGTTTTGGGGCTCCGGGGAGATTTGGATGGCTTGTAAGACCCGATACATGTTTGAGAGATATTACAACAAAAACTCCGCGTCTTTTTGCATTTTAAGGCCGTTTTCATGAGCTATTGCCTACAATTATGGGGTTCCATTGAGATTTCCAACAACGGTAAGACTAGATACATGTTTGAGAGTTATGAACAAAAACTTTTTGATTTCGCGTTTTATGACCGTTTTCATGAGCTATTGCCCATAGTTTTGGGGCTTTAGGGAGATTTTCATGGCCTGTAAGACCCGATACAAGTTTGAGAGATATGACCAAAAACTCATTATTTTCTCGTTTTAAGGTCGTTTTCATGAGCTATTGCCCACAGTTTTGGGGTACTGTATGACCGATGGACCGTAAGACTCCATACATGTTTGATAGATCTCACCGTAAACTTGTCGCGTTTATGCGCACCGTTTTTGCTCAAGGAGATTTACAATGAACACAAGACCCGATACATGTTTGCAGTTACAACGAAAAACTCATTGTTTTCTCGCTTTATAGCCGCTTTCATGAGCTATTGCACACAGTTTGGGGTACCGTATATTTACAACGACCATAAAACCCAATACATGTTTGATAGTTATGACCAAAAACTTGTCGTTTTCGCATTTTACCATTGTTTTCATGAGCTGTTGCCCTCGATTTTTGGGTTCCAGGGCGATTTGCATGGCCCGTAAGACCCGATACTTTTTTGAGAGTTATGAACAAAAACTCCGCGTTTTCGTCTTTTATGGCTGTTATCATGGGTTATTGCCCACAATTTTGAGATTTCATGGAGATTTACATTTCTGTAAGACCCGGTACATGTTTGAAAGTTATGACCAAAAACTTGTCGTTTTCGCGTTTTATGACCGTTTTCATGCGCTATTGCCCACGGTTTTGGGGTTCAGGGCGATTTGCAAGGCCCGCAAGACCCGATACATTTTTCGAGAGTTATGAATAAAAACTCCGCGTTTTCGTCTTTTATGACCGTTTTCATGGGTTATTGCCTACAATTTTGAGGTTTCATGGCGATTTACATTTCTGTAAGACCCGGTACATGTTTGAGAGTTATGACCAAAAAATCGTGTTTTCGCGTTTTATGACCGATTTAATGAGCTTTTGTTTGGGGGCTCGTGGCGATTTTCATGACCTGTAAGACCCGATACATGTTTGAGACATATGACCGTAAACTCATTGTTTTCGCTTTAAGGCCGCTTTCAAGAGCTATTGCCCACGCTTTGGGGTATTAGGGCGACTTGGATGGCCCGTAAGACTCGATACATGTTTGAGAGATATGACCAAAACTCGTCGCTTTTGTGTTTCGACGTTTTTGCTTTTGGCGTCCTACGGAGATTTACAATGACCACAAGACCACAACGAAAAACTCATTGTTTTCTCGTTTTATAGTCGTTTTCATGAGCTATTGCCCATAGTTTTGGGGTACCGCGGCGATTTACAACGACCATAAAACCCAATACATGTTTGATAGTTATGACCAAAAACTTGTCGTTATCACATATTACCACCTTTTTATGAGCTATTGCCACCAGTTTTGGGGCTCCGGGGAGATTTGGATGGCTTGTAAGACCTGATACATGTTTGAGAGATATGACAACAAAAACTCCGCGTCTTTTTGCATTTTAAGGCCGTTTTCATGAGCTATTGCCTACAATTATGGGGTTCCATTGAGATTTCCAACAACGGTAAGACTAGATACATGTTTGAGAGTTATGAACAAAAACTTTTTGATTTCGCGTTTTATGACCGTTTTCATGAGCTATTGCCCATAGTTTTGGGGCTCTACGGAGATTTTCATGGCCTGTAAGACCCGATACATGTTTGAGAGATATGACCAAAAACTCATTGTTTTCTCGTTTTAAGGTCGTTTTCATGAGCTATTGCCCATAGTTTTGGGGTACCAGGGCGACTTCGATGGACCGTAAGACTCCATACATGTTTGATAGATCTCACCAGAAACTTGTCGTTTATGCGTTTGGTGACCGTTTTTGGCGTTCAAGGGAGATTTACAATGAACACAAGACCCGATACATGTTTACGAGTTACAACGAAAAACTCATTGTTTTCTCGTTTTATAGCCGTTTTCATGAGCTATTGCACAGCTTTTGGGTACTGTATGCGATTTACAACGACCATAAAACCCAATACATGTTTGATAGTTATGACCAAAAACTTGTCGTTTGATTTTACCATTGTTTTCATGAGTCGTTGCCCTCGATTTTTGGGTTCCAGCGATTTGCATGGCCCATAAGACCCGATACATTTTTGAGAGTTATGAACAAAACTCCGTTTTCTTTTATGGTCATTATCATGGGTTATTGCCACAATTTTGAGATTTCATGGAGATTTACATTTGTAAGACCGTACATGTTTGAAAGTTATGACCAAAACTTGTCGCTTTCTTTTATGACCATTTTCATGCGCTATTGCCCACGCTTTGGGGTTCGGCGATTTGCAAGGCCCAAGACCCGATACATTTTTCGAGAGTTATGAATAAAAACTCCGCTGTTTTTTATGACCGCTTTTCATGGGTTATTGCCTACAATTTTGAGGTTTCATGGCGATTATTTCTGTAAGACCCGACATGTTTGAGAGTTATGACCAAAAATCGTGTTTTCGCTTTTATGACCGATTTAATGAGCTATTGCTTTTTTTGGGGGCTCCAGGGCGATTTTCATGACCTGTAAGACCCGATACATGTTTGAGACATATGACCAGAAACTCATTGTTTTCTCGTTTTAAGGCCGTTTTCAAGAGCTATTGCCCACAGTTTTGGGGTATTACGGCGACTTGGATGGCCCGTAAGACTCGATACATGTTTGAGAGATATGACCAAAACTCGCTGCTTTTGTGTTCGACGTCCGCTTTTGGCGCCCTACGGAGATTTACAATGACCACAAGACCACAACGAAAAACTCATTGTTTTCTCGCTTTATAGTCGCTTCATGAGCTTATTGCCCATAGTTTTGGGGTACTGGCGATTTACAACGACCATAAAACCCAATACATGTTTGATAGTTATGACCAAAAAATTGTCGTTATCACATTTTACCACCTTTTTATGAGCTATTGCCACCAGTTTTGGGGCTCCGGGGAGATTTGGATGGCTTGTAAGACCTGATACATGTTTGAGAGATATGACAACAAAAACTCCGCGTCTTTTTGCATTTTAAGGCCGTTTTCATGAGCTATTGCCTACAATTATGGGGTCCCATTGAGATTTCCAACAACGGTAAGACTAGATACATGTTTGAGAGTTATGAACAAAAACTTTTGATTTCAAGGCTTTATGACCGTTTTCATGAGCTATTGCCCATAGTTTTGGGGCTCTACGGAGATTTTCATGGCCTGTAAGACCCGATACATGTTTGAGAGATATGACCAAAAACTCATTGTTTTCTCGTTTTAAGGTCGTTTTCATGAGCTATTGCCCACAGTTTTGGGGTACCAGGGCGACTTCGATGGCCCGTAAGACTTCGCGTTTTCGTCTTTTATGGCTGTTATCATGGGTTATTGCCCACAATTTTGAGATTTCATGGAGATTTACATTTCTGTAAGACCCGATACATGTTTGAAAGTTATGACCAAAAACTTGTCGTTTTCGCGTTTTATGACCGTTTTCATGCACTCTTGCCCACGATTTTGGGGTTCAGGGCGATTTGCAAGGCCCGTAAGACCCGATACATTTTTCGAGAGTTATAAATAAAAACTCCGCGTTTTCGTCTTTTATTACCGTTTTCATGGGTTATTGCCTACAATTTTGAGGTTTCATGGCGATTTACATTTCTGTAAGACCCGGTACATGTTTGAGAGTTATGACCAAAGAATCTTGTTTTCGCGTTTTATGACCGATTTAATGAGCTATTGCCTTTTGTTTGGGGGCTCCAGGGCGATTTTCATGGCCTGTAAGACGCGATACATGTTTGAGAGATATGACCAAAAACTTGTTTTCTCGTTTTTAGACCATTTTCATGAGCTATTGCCCACAGTTTTGGGGTATTAGGGCGACTTGGATGGCCCGTAAGACTTGATACATGTTTGAGAGATATGACCAAAACTCGCTGCTTTTGTGTTACGACTGCTTTTAGCGCCCTACGGAGATTTATAATGACCACAAGACCACAACGAAAAACTCATTGTTTTCTCGTTTATAGCCGCTTTCATGAGCTATTGCCCAGCTTTTGGGGTACCGGCGATTTACAACGACCATAAAACCCAATACATGTTTGATAGTTATGACCAAAACTTGTCGTTATCACATTTTACCACCTTTTCATGAGCTATTGCCACAGCTTGGGGCTCGGGAGATTTGGATGGCGTAAGACCAGATACATGTTTGAGAGATATGACAACAAAACTCCGCTTTTTTGCATTTTAAGGCCGCTTCATGAGCTCTTGCAAACAATTTTGGGGTTCCATTGAGATTTACAACAAGAAGACTAGATACATGTTTGAGAGTTATGAACAAAAACTTTTGATTTCGTTTTATGACCGTTTTCATGAGCTATTGCCCATAGTTTTGGGGCTCTAGGGAATTTTCATCTGTAAGACCCGATACATGTTTGAGAGATATGACCAAAACTCATTGTTTTCTCATTGTAAGGTCGCTTTCATGAGCTATTGCCCACGCTTTTGGGGTACTGTAGGCGACTTGGATGGCTGTAAGACTCCATACATGTTTGATAGATCTCACCGTACACTTGTCGCTTTTGTTTGGCACCGCTTTTGGCGTTCAAGGAGATTTACAATGACCACAAGACCCGATACATGTTTGCGAAGTTACAACGAAAAACTCATTGTTTTCTCGCTTTATAGCCGTTTTCATGAGCTATTGCACACAGTTTTGGGGTACCGTGGCGATTTACAACGACCATAAAACCCAATACATGTTTGATAGTTATGACCAAAAACTTGTCGTTTTCGCATTTTACCATTGTTTTCATGAGCTGTTGCCCTCGATTTTCGGGTTCCAGGGCGATTTGCATGGCTCGTAAGACCCGATACTTTTTTGAGAGTTATGAACAAAAACTCCGCGTTTTCGTCTTTTATGGCTGTTATCATGGGTTATTTCCCACAATTTTGAGATTACATGGAGATTTACATTTCTGTAAGACCCGGTACATGTTTGACAGTTATGACCAAAAACTTGTCGTTTTCGCGTTTTATGACCGTTTTCATGCGCTATTGCCCACGGTTTTGGGGTTCAGGGCGATTTGCAAGGCCCGTAAGACCCGATACATTTTTCGAGAGTTATGAATAAAAACTCCGCGTTATCGTCTTTTATGACCGTTTTCATGGGTTATTGCCTACAATTTTGAGGTTTCATGGCGATTTACATTTCTGTAAGACCCGGTACATGTTTGAGAGTTATGACCAAAAAATCGTCTTTTCGCGTTTTATGACCGATTTAATGAGCTATTGCCTTTTGTTTGGGGGCTCCAGGGAGATTTTCATGGCCTGTAAGACCCGATACATGTTTGAGAGATATGACCAAAACTTGTTTTCGCTTTTAAGATCATTTTCATGAGCTATTGCCCCTACGCTTTGGGGTATTAGGCGACTTTGATGGCCCGTAAGACTTGATACATGTTTGAGAGATATGACCAAAACTCGTGCTTTTGTGTTTCGATTTAATCGCTTTTGGCGCCCTACGGAGATTTACAATGACCATAAGACCACAAAAAAACTCATTGTTTTCTCGCTTTATAGCCGCTTTCATGAGCTATTGCCCATAGTTTTGGGGTACCATGCGATTTACAACGACCATAAAACCCAATACATGTTTGATAGTTATGACCAAAAACTTGTCGTTATCACATTTTACCACCTTTTCATGAGCTATAACCACCGCTTTGGGGCTCCGGGAGATTTGATGGTCTGTAAGACCCGATACATGTTTGAGAGATATGACAACAAAACTCCGTTTTTTTGCATTTTAAGGCCGCTTTTCATGAGCTATTGCCTACAATTTTGGGGTTCCATTGAGATTTACAACAATGGTAAGACTAGATACATGTTTGAGAGTTATGAACAAAACTTTTGATTTCACGCTTATGACCGCTTTCATGAGCTATTGCCCATAGTTTTGGGGCTCTAGGAGATTTTCATGGCCTGTAAGACCCGATACATGTTTGAGAGATATGAACAAAACTCATTGTTTTCTCGCTTTAAGGTCGCTTTTCCGAGATATTGCCCAGCTTTTGGGGTACTGTGCATTTGATGGCCCGTAAGACTCCATACATGTTTGATAGATCTCACCGTAAACTTGTCGCTTTTGTGTTTGCACCGCTTTTGCTCAAGGAGATTTACAATGACCACAAAACCCGATACATGTTTATGTTACAACGAAAACTCATTGTTTTCTCGCTTTATAGCCGCTTTTCATGAGCTATTGCACACGCTTTGGGGTACCGTATATTTACAACGACCATAAAACCCAATACATGTTTGATAGTTATGACCAAAACATGTCGCTTTCGATTTTACCATTGTTTTCATGAGTCGTTGTTCTCGATTTTCGGGTTCCGTGGCGATTTGCATGGTCTGTAAGACCCGATACATTTTTGAGAGTTATGAACAAAAACTCCGCGTTTGCCTTTTTATGGTCATACTATGAGCTATTGTCCACAATTTTGAGATTTCATGGAGATTTACATTTCGTAAGACCCGTACATGTTTGATAGTTATGACCAAAACTTGTCGCTTTCGCTTTTATGACCGCTTTCATGCGCTAATGCCCACGGTTTTGGGGTTCCAGGCGATTTGCAAGGCCCGTAAGACCCGATACATTTTTCGAGAGTTATGAATAAAACTCCGCTGTTTTTTTAACGCTTTCATGGGTTATTGCCTACAATTTTGAGGTTTCATGGCGATTTACATTTCGTAAGACCCGTACTTGTTTGAGAGTTATGACCAAAAATCGCTTTTCGCTTTTATGACCGATTTAATGAGCTATTGCCTTCGTTTGGGGCTCTGTGCATTTTCATGGCTGTAAGACCCGATACATGTTTGAGAGATATGACCAAAACTCATTGTTTTCGCTTTAAGGCCGCTTTTCATGAGCTATTGCCCACGCTTTTGGGTATTAGGCGACTTGGATGGCCCGTAAGACTCGATACATGTTTGAGAGATATGACCAAAACTCGCTGCTTTTGTGTTCGACGACTGCTTTTGGCCCCACGGAGATTTACAATGACCACAAGACCACAACGAAAACTCATTGTTTTCGCTTTATAGCCGCTTTCATGAGCTATTGCCCATAGCTTTGGGGTACCATGGCGATTTACAACGACCATAAACCCAATACATGTTTGATAGTTATGACCAAAAACTCGTTATCACATTTTACCACCTTTTCATGAGCTATTGCCACAGCTTTGGGGCTCGGAGATTTGATGGCCTGTAAGACCCGATACATGTTTGAGAGATATGACAACAAAAACTCCGCTTTTTCCATTTTAAGGCCTTTTCATGAGCTATTGCCTCAATTTGGGGTTCCATTGAGATTTCCAACAACAGAAGACTAGATACATGTTTGAGAGTTATGAACAAAACTTTTGATTTCGCTTTATGACCGCTTTCATGAGCTATTGCCCATAGTTTTGGGGCTCTAGGGAGATTTTCATGGCCTGTAAGACCCGATACATGTTTGAGAGATATGACCAAAACTCATTGTTTTCTCGCTTTAAGGTCGCTTTCTGAGATATTGCCACGCTTTGGGGTACTGTGGCGACTTGATGGCCGTAAGACTCCATACATGTTTGATAGATCTCACCAAACTTGTCGCTTTTGTGTTTGGCGACCGCTTTTGGCTCAAGGAGATTTACAATGACCACAAGACCCGATACATGTTTATGAAGTTACAACGAAAACTCATTGTTTTCGCTTATAGCCGCTTTTCATGAGCTATTGCACAGCTTTGGGGTACCGTACGATTTACAACGACCATAAACCCAATACATGTTTGATAGTTATGACCAAAACTTGTCGCTTTCGTGATTTTACCATTGTTTTCATGAGTCGTTGTCCTCGATTTTCGGTTCCAGGCGATTTGCATGGCCCGTAAGACCCGATACATTTTTGAGAGTTATGAACAAAAACTCCGCTTTTGCCTTTTATGGTCAAGTATCATGGGTTATTGCCCACAATTTTGAGATTTCATGGAGATTTACATTGTAAGTCCCGGTACATGTTTGAAAGTTATGACCAAAACTTGTCGTTTCGCTTTATGACCGCTTTCATGCGCTATTGCCCACGTTTTGGGGTTCCAGATTTGCAAGGCCCGCAAGACCTTATACATTTTTGAGAGTTATGAATAAAACTCCGCTGCTGGTTTTTATGACCGTTTTCATGGGTTATTGCCTACAATTTTGAGGTTTCATGGCGATTTACATTTCTGTAAGACCCGGTACTTGTTTGAGAGTTATGACCAAAAAATCGTCTTTTCGCGTTTTATGACCGATTTAATGAGCTATTGCCTTTTGTTTGGGGGCTCCAGGGCGATTTTCATGGCCTGTAAGACCCGATACATGTTTGAGACATATGACCAGAAACTCATTGTTTTCTCGTTTTAAGGCCGTTTTCAAGAGCTATTGCCCATAGTTTTGGGGTATTAGGGCGACTTGGATGGCCCGTAAGACTCGATACATGTTTGAGAGATATGACCAAAAGCTCGTCGTTTTTGTGTTTGACGACCTTTTTGGCGTCCTACGGAGATTTACAATGACCACAAGACCACAACGAAAAACTCATTGTTTTCTCGTTTTATAGCCGTTTTCATGAGCTATTGCCCACAGTTTTGGGGTACCGCGGCGATTTACAACGACCATAAAACCCAATACATGTTTGATAGTTATGACCAAAAACTTGTCGTTATCACATTTTACCACTTTTTATGAGCTATTGCCACCAGTTTTGGGGCTCCGAGGAGATTTGGATGGCCCGTAAGACCCGATACATGTTTGAGAGATATGACAACAAAAACTCCGCGTTTTTTCCATTTTAAGGCCGTTTTCATGAGCTATTGCCTACAATTATGGGGTTCCATTGAGATTTCCAACAACGGTAAGACTAGATACATGTTTGAGAGTTATGAACAAAAACTTTTGATTTCGCGTTTTATGACCGTTTTCATTAGCTATTGCCCATAGTTTTGGGGCTCTAGGGAGATTTTCATGGCCTGTAAGACCCGATACATGTTTGAGAGATATGACCAAAACTCATTGTTTTCTCGCTTTAAGGTCGCTTTCGAGATATTGCCCACAGCTTTGGGGTACTGTAGCGACTTGATGGCCCGTAAGACTCCATACATGTTTGATAGATCTCACCGTAAACTTGTCGCTTTTGTGTTTGGCGACTGCTTTTGGCGCTCAAGGGAGATTTACAATGACCACAAGACCCGATACATGTTTATGAAGTTACAACGAAAAACTCATTGTTTTCTCGCTTTATAGCCGCTTATGAGCTATTGCACACGCTTTTGGGGTACCGTATGATTTACAACGACCATAAAACCCAATACATGTTTGATAGTTATGACCAAAACTTGTCGCTTTCGATTTTACCATTGTTTTCATGAGTCTGTTCTCGATTTTGGTTCCAGGCGATTTGCATGGCCCGTAAGACCCGATACATTTTTGAGAGTTATGAACAAAACTCCGCTGGCTTTTTATGGTCATATCATGGGTTATTGCACAATTTTGAGATTTCATGGAGATTTACATTTCGTAAGTCCCGGCACATGTTTGAAAGTTATGACCAAAACTTGTCGCTTTCGCTTTATGACCGCTTTCATGCGCTTATTGCCCACGGTTTTGGGGTTCGTAGGCGATTTGTAAGGCCCGCAAGACCCGATACATTTTCGAGAGTTATGAATAAAACTCCGCTTTTCGTGTTTTATGACCGCTTTCATGGGTTATTGCCAATTTTGAGGTTTCATGGCGATTTACATTTCGTAAGACCCGTACTTGTTTGAGAGTTATGACCAAAAATCGCTTTTTCGCTTTTATGACCGATTTAATGAGCTATTGCCT
>CP125974.1:64070903-64137212 GCA_030063025.1 Avena longiglumis | reverse complement strand
TTTTCCATTTTCTCCGAAAGAAAAAACGGGTCAGTTTTGGTGAAGCAACCACCAAAATGCCGCCGTAATGCTACCGCCCTATTTTCCTAAAAATACTAGACCACCTACATGGACTATATCCCAACCGCATCTCAAACCTTTCGTCCATCCCGTAAAGGACAAAATGTCTCGAATCCAGGAAGTGGGTCCGCTTGTACTACGGTACATGATCTATCGCCTGCGATTTTTGAAAATCATTTTAGACTCGCATATGTGGTTTCTTCGAGATCCAATGTAAGTTCTAACAATGCCCCCTATCTTCATGCACACCGTTCGACCATAGTTAGAAATTCAAATAATTCAAAACGGCATAATAAATTCAAAAAATCAACAATGAAAAATCCTTCGTGGTGTCATATTATGTTACATAGTTGAAAGGAAAATACTGACTTGGTATATTGATCATGTTTCAAAAACCTTCACAAAATTACCTATCATGTTCGAGGTTTCATGGCTTTCATCCAAATGACCAATGTTATGTGCTGAATCACGATAGTTTGTGATGTTGTGCCCATATTATGCATGTGTGGACATTGGTATGGAGAACAATGTTGCAGGAGGAAGTTTTCCTTTTGTCGCACGGAAAAGCCCTTTTTCCATTTTCCGAGCGCAAAACGGGTCGCTTTGTGAAGTAACCACCAAAATGCCGCTTCGTAATGCTACCGTCCCTATTTTCCTAAAAATACTAGACCACCTTACATGGACTATATCCCAACCGGTACATCTCAAACCTTTTCGCCCATCCCGGTAAAAGGACAAATGTCTTGAATCGGGAAGTGGGTCCGTTTGTACTATGTACATGATCTATCGCCTGTGATTTTTGAAAAATCATTTTAGACTCGCATATGTGGTTTCTTCGTAGATCCAATGCAGTTCTAACAATGCCCGCCCCTATCTTCATGCACACCGTTCGACCATAGTTAGAAATTCAAATAATTCAAAACGGGCATAATAAATTCAAAAAAATCCGAACAATGAAAATCCTTCAAGGTGGTGTCATATTATGTTACATAGTTGAAAGGAAAAATACCGACTTGGTATATTGATCATGTTTCAAAAACCTTCACAAAATGACCTATCATGTTCGAGGTTTCATGGCTTTCGTCCAAATGACCGATGTTATGCTGAATCACGGCATAGTTTGTGATGTTGTGCCCATATTATGCATGTGTGTGGACATTGGTATGGAGAACAATGTTGCAGAGGAAGTTTTCCTTTTGTCGCACTCTAAAAGCCCTTTTCCATTTTCCGAGCGCAAGAAAAACGGGTCGCTGGTGAAGTAACCACCAAAATGCCGCTTCGTAATGCTACCGCCCTATTTTCCTAAAATACTAGACCACCTTACATGGACTATATCCCAACCGGCATCTCAAACCTTTTCGCCCATCCCGGTAAAAGGATAAATGTCTCACGAATCTAGGAAGTGGGTCCGGTTTGTACTACAGTACATGATCTATCGCCTGTGATTTTTGAAAAATCATTTTAGACTCGCATATGTGGTTTCTTCAGAGATCCAATGCAAGTTCTAACAATGCCCGCCCCTATCTTCATGCACACCGTTCGACCATAGTTAGAAATTCAAATAATTCAAAACGGGCATAATAAATTCAAAAAAATCCGAACAATGAAAAATCCTTCATGGTGTCATATTATGTTACATAGTTGAAAGGAAAATACCAGACTTGGTATATTGATCATGTTTCAAAAACCTTCACAAAATGACCTATCATGTTCGAGGTTTCATGGCTTTCATCCAAATGACCGATGTTATGTGTCAATCACTGCATAGTTTGTGATGTTGTGCCCATATTATGCATGTGTGTGGACATTGGTATGGAGAACAATGTTGCAGAGGAAGTTTTCCTTTTGTCGCATGGAAAAGCCCTTTTCCATTTTCCGAGCGCAAAAACGGGTCGCTTTGTGAAGTAACCACCAAAATGCCGCTTCGTATCGCTACCGCCCTATTTTCCTAAAATACTAGACCACCTTACATGGACTATATCCCAACCGTACATCTCAAACCTTTTCGCCCATCCCGGTAAAAGGACAAATGTTCACGAATCCAGGAAGTGGGTCCTTTGTACTATGTACATGATCTATCGCCTGTGATTTTTTGAAAAATCATTTTTAGACTCGCAATATGTGGTTTCTTCAGAGATCCAATGCAAGTTCTAACAATGCCCGGCCCCTATCTTCATGCACACCGTTCAATAGTTAGAAATTCAAATAATTCAAACGGGCATAATAAATTCAAAAAATCCGAACAATGAAAATCCTTCTGGTGTCATATTATGTTACATAGTTGAAAGGAAAATACCGACTTGGTATATTGATCATGTTTCAAAAACCTTCACAAAATGACCTATCATGTTCGAGGTTTCATGGCTTTCATCCAAATGACCGATGTTATGTGCTAATCACGATAGTTTGTGATGTTGTGCCCATATTATGCATGTGTGTGGACATTGGTATGGAGAACAATGTTGCAGAGGAAGTTTTCCTTTTTGTCGCACTGAAAAGCCCTTTTCCATTTTCCGAGCGCAAAACGGTCGCTTTGTGAAGTAACCACCAAAATGCCGCTTCGTAATGCTACCGCCCTATTTTCCTAAAATACTAGACCACCTTACATGGACTATATCCCAACCGGCATCTCAAACCTTTTCGCCCATCCCGTAAAGGATAAATGTCTCGCCCATCAGGAAGTGGGTCCGTTTGTACTACAGTACATGATCTACCGCCTGTGATTTTTGAAAAATCATTTTAGACTCGCAATATGTGGTTTCTTCAGAGATCCATGTAAGTTCTAACAATGCCCGGCCCCTATCTTCATGCACACCGTTCGACCATAGTTAGAAATTCAAATAATTCAAAACGGCATAATAAATTCAAAAAATCCGAACAATGAAAATCCTTCGTGGTGTCATATTATGTTACATAGTTGAAAGGAAAAATACCAGACTTGGTATATTGATCATGTTTCAAAACCTTCACAAAATGACCTATCATGTTCGAGGTTTCATGGCTTTCATCCAAATGACCGATGTTATGTGCTGAATCACGATAGTTTGTGATGTTGTGCCCATATTATGCATGTGTGTGGACATTGGTATGGAGAACAATGTTGCAGGAGGAAGTTTTTTGTCGCATCGGAAAAGCCCTTTCCATTTTCCGAGCGCAAAAAACGGTCGCTTTGTGAAGTAACCACCAAAATGCCGCTTCGTAATGCTACCGTCCTATTTTCCTAAAATACTAGACCACCTTACATGGACTATATCCCAACCGGTACATCTCAAACCTTTTCGCCCATCCCGTAAAAGGACAAATGTCTCAATTCCAGTGAAGTGGGTCCCTTTGTACTACAGTACATGATCTATCGCCTGTGATTTTTGAAAAATCATTTTAGACTCGCAATATGTGGTTTCTTCAGAGATCCAATGTAAGTTCTAACAATGCCCGCCCCTATCTTCATGCACACCGTTCGACCATAGTTAGAAATTCAAATAATTCAAAACGGCATAATAAATTCAAAAAATCCGAACAATGAAAAATCCTTCGTGGTGTCATATTATGTTACATAGTTGAAAGGAAAATACCAGACTTGGTATATTGATCATGTTTCAAAAACCTTCACAAAATTACCTATCATGTTCGAGGTTTCATGGCTTTCATCCAAATGACCAATGTTATGTGCTGAATCACGCATAGTTTGTGATGTTGTGCCCATATTATGCATGTGTGTGGACATTGGTATGGAGAACAATGTTGCAGAGGAAGTTTTCCTTTTGTCGCATGAAAAGCCCTTTTCCATTTTCCGAGCGCAAAAACGGGTCGCTTTGTGAAGTAACCACCAAAATGCCGCTTCGTAATGCTACCGCCCTATTTTCCTAAAAATACTAGACCACCTTACATGGACTATATCCCAACCGTGCATCTCAAACCTTTTCGCCCATCCCGTAAAAGGACAAATGTCCATTAATCTACAGGAAGTGGGTCCTTTGTACTACAGTACATGATCTATCGCCCGTGATTTTTGAAAAATCATTTTAGACTCACAATATGTGGTTTCTTCAGATCCAATGCAAGTTCTAACAATGCCCGCCCCTATCTTCATGCACACCGCTCAATTATAGTTAGAAATTCAAATAATTCAAAACGGGCATAATAAATTCAAAAAAATCCAACAATGAAAATCCTTCATGGTGTCATATTATGTTACATAGTTGAAAGGAAAAATACCAGACTTGGTATATTGATCATGTTTCAAAACCTTCACAAAATGACCTATCATGTTCGAGGTTTCATGGCTTTCATCCAATGACCGATGTTATGTGCTGAATCACGATAGTTTGTGATGTTGTGCCCATATTATGCATGTGTGTGGACATTGGTATGGAGAACAATGTTGCAGGAGGAAGTTTTCCTTTTGTCGCATGGAAAAGCCCTTTTCCATTTTCCGAAAGCAAAAACGGGTCGCTTTTGTGAAGTAACCACCAAAATGCCGCTTCGTAATACCGTCCTATTTTCCTAAAATACTAGACCACCTTACATGGACTATATCCCGGTGCATCTCAAACCTTTTCGTCCATCCGGGTAAAAGGATAAAATGTCTCGAATCGGTGAAGTGGGTCCGCTTGTACTGTGTACATGATCTATCGCCTGTGATTTTTGAAAAAATCATTTTAGACTCGCAATATGTGGTTTCTTCAGAGATCCAATGCAAGTTATAACAATGCCCGTCCCTATCTTCATGCACACCGTTCGACCATAGTTAGAAATTCAAATAATTCAAAACGCATAATAAATTCAAAAAATTCGAACAATGAAAATCCTTCATGGTGTCATATTATGTTACATAGTTGAAAGGAAAAATACCAGACTTGGTATATTGATCATGTTTCAAAAAACCTTCACAAAATGACCTATCATGTTCGAGGTTTCATGGCTTTCATCCAAATGACCGATGTTATGTGTCAATCACTGCATAGTTTGTGATGTTGTGCCCATATTATGCATGTGTGGACATTGGTATGGGAGAACAATGTTGCAGGAGGAAGTTTTCCTTTTTGTCACACGGAAAAGCCCTTTTCCATTTTCCGAAGCAAAAACGGGTCGCTTTGTGAAGTAACCACCAAAATGCCGTTCGTAATGCTACCGTCTATTTTCCTAAAATACTAGACCACCTTACATGGACTATATCCCAACCGTGTATCTCAAACCTTTTCGCCCATCCCGTAAAGGATAAATGTCTGAATCTAGAAGTGGGTCCGGTTTGTACTACAGTACATGATTCATCGCCCGTGATTTTTTGAAAAATCATTTTTAGACTCGCAATATGTGGTTTCTTCAGAGATCCAATGCAAGTTCTAACAATGCCCGCCCCTATCTTCATGCACACCGGTTCAATTATAGTTAGAAATTCAAATAATTCAAAACGCATAATAAATTCAAAAATCCGAACAATGAAAATCCTTCACAGGTGTCATATTATGTTACATAGTTGAAAGGAAAAATACAGACTTGGTATATTGATCATGTTTTAAAACCCTTCACAAAATGACCTATCATGTTCGAGGTTTCATGGCTTTCGGTCCAAATGACCGATGCTATGTGCGTAATCACGGCATAGTTTGTGATGTTGTGCCCATATTATGCATGTGTGTGGACATTGGTATGGAGAACAATGTTGCAGGAGGAAGTTTTCCTTTTGTCGCATCTGAAAAGCCCTTTTCCATTTTCCGAGCGCAAAAACGTCGCTTTGTGAAGTAACCACCAAAATGCCGCTTCGAATGCTACCGCCCTATTTTCCAAAAATACTAGACCACCTTACATGGACTATATCCCAACCGTGCATCTCAAACCTTTTCGTCCATCCCGTAAAAGGATAAATGTCTCCGCCGAATCGGTGGAAGTGGGTCCGGCTTTGTACAGTACATGATCTTCACCGCCTGTGATTTTTGAAAAATCATTTTAGACTCGCAATATGTGGTTTCTTCAGAGATCCAATGTAATTTCTAACAATGCCGCCCCTATCTTCATGCACACCGGTTCACCATAGTTAGAAATTCAAATAATTCAAACGGGCATAATAAATTCAAAAAATCCGAACAATGAAAATCCTTCATGGTGTCATATTATGTTACATAGTTGAAAGGAAAATACCAGACTTGGTATATTGATCATGTTTTAAAAACCTTCACAAAATGACCTATCATGTTCGAGGTTTCATGGCTTTCATCCAAATGACCGATGTTATGTGTCAATCACGGCATAGTTTGTGATGTTGTGCCCATATTATGCATGTGTGTGGACATTGGTATGGAGAACAATGTTGCAGAGGAAGTTTTCCTTTTTGTCGCATGGAAAAGCCCTTTTCCATTTTCCGAGCGCAAAAAAAGTCGCTTTGTGAAGTAACCACCAAAATGCCGCTTCGTATGCTACCGCCCTATTTTCCTAAAATACTAGACCACCTTACATGGAATATATCCCAACCGTGCATCTCAAACCTTTTCGTCCATCCCGTAAAAGGACAAATGTCTTGAATCTGTGAGGGAAGTGGGTCCGTTTGTACTACAGTACATGATCTATCGCCCGTGATTTTTGAAAAAATCATTTTAGACTCGCAATATGTGGTTTCTTCAGAGATCCAATGCAAGTTCTAACAATGCCCGCCCCTATCTTCATGCACACCGGTTCACCATAGTTAGAAATTCAGATAATTCAAAACGGGCATAATAAATTCAAAAAAAATCCGAACAATGAAAATCCTTCGCGTGGTGTCATATTATGTTACATAGTTGAAAGGAAAAATACCTGACTTGGTATATTGATCATGTTTCGAAAAAACCTTCACAAAATGACCTATCATGTTCGAGGTTTCATAGCTTTCAGTCCAAATGACCGATGTTATGTGCTGAATCACGGCATAGTTTGTGATGTTGTGCCCATATTATGCATGTGTGTGGACATTGGTATGGAGAACAATGTTGCAGAGGAAGTTTTCCTTTTTGTCGCATCTGAAAAGCCCTTTTCCATTTTCTCCGAGCGCAAAAAACGGTCGCTTTGTGAAGTAACCACCAAAATGCCGCTTCGTAATGCTACCGTCCTATTTTCCTAAAATACTAGACCACCTTACATGGACTATATCCCAACCGGTGCATCTCAAACCTTTTTCGTCCATCCCGGTAAAAGGATAAATGTCTCCGAATCCAGGAAGTGGGTCGGTTTGTACTACAGTACATGATCTATCACCGTGATTTTTGAAAAATCATTTTTAGACTCGCAATATGTGGTTTCTTCAGAGATCAATGCAAGTTCTAACAATGCCCGCCCCTATCTTCATGCACACCGGTTCGACCATAGTTAGAAATTCAAATAATTCAAACGGGCATAATAAATTCAAAAAAATCCGAACAATGAAAATCCTTCGTGGTGTCATATTATGTTACATAGTTGAAAGGAAAATACCAGACTTGGTATATTGATCATGTTTCAAAAACCTTCACAAAATGACCTATCATGTTCGAGGTTTCATGGCTTTCGGTCCAAATGACCGATGTTATGTCAATCACGGCATAGTTTGTGATGTTGTGCCCATATTATGCATGTGTGGACATTGGTATGGAGAACAATGTTGCAGAGGAAGTTTTCCTTTTTGTCATCCGAAAAGCCCTTTTCCATTTTCTCCGAGCGCAAAAAACGGGTCGCTTTTGTGAAGTAACCACCAAAATGCCGCTTTCAGAATGCTACCGTCCTATTTTCCTAAAATACTAGACCACCTTACATGGACTATATCCCAACCGGTGCATCTCAAACCTTTTCGTCCATCCCGTAAAGGATAAATGTCTGCCGAATCGGTGAAGTGGGTCCGCTTGTACTATTGTACATGATCTATCGCCTGATTTTTTGAAAAATCATTTTAGACTCGCATATGTGGTTTCTTGAGATCCAATGCAAGTTCTAACAATGCCCGCCCCTATCTTCATGCACACCGGTTCGACCATAGTTAGAAATTCAAATAATTCAAAACGGGCATAATAAATTCAAAAATCCGAACAATGAAAATCCTTCGCGTGGTGTCATATTATGTTACATAGTTGAAAGGAAAAATACCAGACTTGGTATATTGATCATGTTTCAAAAACCTTCACAAAATGACCTATCATGTTCGAGGTTTCATGGCTTTCGTCCAAATGACCGATGTTATGTGCGTAATCACGGCATAGTTTGTGATGTTGTGCCCATATTATGCATGTGTGTGGACATTGGTATGGAGAACAATGTTGCAGAGGAAGTTTTCCTTTTGTCGCACGAAAGCCCTTTTCCATTTTCCGAGCGCAAAAACGGGTCGCTTTGTGAAGTAACCACCAAAATGCCGCTTTAATGCTACCGCCCTATTTTCCAAAATACTAGACCACCTTACATGGACTATATCCCAACCGGCATCTCAAACCTTTTCGCCCATCCCGGTAAAGGATAAATGTCTCGCGAATCGGTGAAGTGGGTCCGTTGTACTACATGTACATGATCTATCGCCTGTGATTTTTGAAAAATCATTTTTAGACTCGCAATATGTGGTTTCTTCAGAGATCCAATGTAATTTCTAACAATGCCCGCCCCTATCTTCATGCACACCGTTCAACCATAGTTAGAAATTCAAATAATTCAAAACGGGCATAATAAATTCAAAAAATCCGAACAATGAAAATCCTTCGTGGTGTCATATTATGTTACATAGTTGAAAGGAAAAATACCAGACTTGGTATATTGATCATGTTTCAAAAACCTTCACAAAATGACCTATCATGTTCGAGGTTTCATGGCTTTCATCCAAATGACCGATGTTATGTCAATCACCAGATAGTTTGTGATGTTGTGCCCATATTATGCATGTGTGTGGACATTGGTATGGAGAACAATGTTGCAGGAGGAAGTTTTCCTTTTGTCGCATGGAAAAGCCCTTTTCCATTTTCTCCGAGCGCAAAAACGGGTCGCTTTGTGAAGTAACCACCAAAATGCCGCTTCGTAATGCTACCGTCCTATTTTCCTAAAATACTAGACCACCTTACATGGAATATATCCCAACGGTGCATCTCAAACCTTTTCGTCCATCCCTGTAAAAGGACAAATGTCAATCGGTGGAAGTGGGTCCGGCTTGTACTACAGTACATGATCTATCGCCTGTGATTTTTGAAAAATCATTTTAGACTCGCATATGTGGTTTCTTCAGAGATCCAATGCAAGTTCTAACAATGCCGTCCCCTATCTTCATGCACACGGTTCGACCATAGTTAGAAATTCAAATAATTCAAACGGGCATAATAAATTCAAAAAATTCAACAATGAAAATCCTTCATGGTGTCATATTATGTTACATAGTTGAAAGGAAAAATACAGACTTGGTATATTGATCATGTTTCAAAAACCTTCACAAATGACCTATCATGTTCGAGGTTTCATGGCTTTCATCCAAATGACCGATGTTATGTCAATCACGCATAGTTTGTGATGTTGTGCCCATATTATGCATGTGTGTGGACATTGGTATGGAGAACAATGTTGCAGGAGGAAGTTTTCCTTTTTGTCGCATGAAAAGCCCTTTTCCATTTTCCGAGCGCAAAAAGCGTCGCTTTGTGAAGTAACCACCAAATGCCGTTTCATGCTACCGCCCTATTTTCCTAAAATACTAGACCACCTTACATGGACTATATATCCCAACCGGTGCATCTCAAACCTTTTCGTCCATCCCGTAAAAGGATAAATGTCACGAATCGGCGGAAGTGGGTCCGTTTGTACTACAGTACATGATCTATCACCCGTGATTTTTGAAAAATCATTTTTAGACTCGCAATATGTGGTTTCTTCAGAGATCCAATGCAAGTTCTAACAATGCCCGTCCCCTATCTTCATGCACACCGGTTCGACCATAGTTAGAAATTCAAATAATTCAAAACGGGCATAATAAATTCAAAAAAAAATCCGAACAATGAAAATCCTTCGCGTGGTGTCATATTATGTTACATAGTTGAAAGGAAAAATACCAGACTTGGTATATTGATCATGTTTCGAAAGGAAAAATCCGAACAATGGCCGTCCCCTATCACTTCTTATGTTTATAGTTTTTCTAAATTCCAAATTGATATTAAAAAAATATAAGTTAATTCATTTTTAATTGTAAATGGTTCATATTTTAAATGGTTACATTAATTATTTTTTAAAACAGAAAATGTTTTTGAATTATTTATTCAAATCCATACACTTCTTATGTTTAAAGTTTTTCTAAATTCCAAATTAATTATCATTTAAAAAACAATACAAATTTAAACCCCAAAATAAAAAATAAGGCGGGAACAGAGAAAACACCTGAATTTTTTGAAAACAGAATATGTCCGCTGGAGCCACCAATCGACTAAAGACCTCGCGCCAACGCTGGGCTGCTGAAAATTTTGAGATAGGTCCCGCTGGTGGCTCCAACTGACGATGATTTTTAGTCGGTTGAGCCACCAACCGGGACTAAAGGTCCTTCCTTTATAATCACAGACGCCTCTTCTTCTTCTTCCCTTCTCCATTCTCAGCAACCGCGCCGATAGAGACGCTGGCGCCTTCGATCCTTGGACGCCAGCAGCTGCCCCATCTCTGCCGGTGTCGCCGTCACAAGACCGCCTCCACCTTCATCTCCGCTCATCGCCTTGCTGCCTCAGATCCTCCGTTATGTCAGCCGCCTGCCCTCCGTCTGCCAAGACCGCGCCTCCATCCTCCACGCACAGCGCCGGTGCCTAAGTACCACGCGCCACTGGTGAGCTCTGCTCCTCCTCCCAGCGCCTCTGCACCTCCCAGCCTCGGTACTGCAGTTCGGCCATCACAGTGAGCCTCTCATCGGTACCAATACCGATTTATTTGTTAGATGATTTAGTTGTTAGATGATATAGGTGTATTTAGATGATGTAGATGATTTAGGTGTATTTAGATGATGTAGATGATTTAGTTGATGATTATTTTAGGTGTATGTGTAGATGATTATTTAGTTGTTAGATGATTTCGTTGTTAGATGATTTAGTTGTTTGGTTATAACTCGACGCCGCCGGGCCGCTCGAAAGCGGAGGCGACGCCCGGTGATCAAGAAGGAGCGCCGCCTCTCTCTAACGCTGCAGCCTCGCCTCCCAAAGCCCTCCGTTTGCCCGCTTGCTTGTTGTAGCCGCCAGCCGCCCCTGGTGAGCACCGACGGTGGCCGAGATGATGTCACCCGGCTGCCGACGCGTGGCCCACGGCCGACCTTGACCACCACTTGGTGGCTTGTCGATGTGGCATAGGGCCCACTCAAGGATTGGCTAGGTTCTCCCTTGGTAAAAAAAACCCAACCCTTTGCTGATGTCATATTGACACGAATTCAATTTTAAATGATTTAATAATTCCAAATTGATATAAACTTGTAAATTCAATATCTTTTTATTTATAAGTCGAAAAATACAAATAATATATCAAATTGTTCGTAAAAATGAAACCTATCTATTTATCCTATAATCATGCATTGTTCAACAATTTAAATGACAAGTATAATTAGAAGAACAAATGCACCCTCTCATATGTTCCGGAGTTTCCAGTTAGGGTTTTCACCCGTCAACCCCAATTAAATCATCGAGCATGTCTTAGGGTTACATTCCAATGCAATGAACTTGTCATATCATCGCATTTGCTTGAGCATTGCATCGATGCCATGTGTTGATTGTTTCCCTTTCTTTTCGGTGTTTCGATTATTATGTTTATTATTAGTTAGGTATTATTAGGTTTATTAATTAGTTTGGTATTATTGGTCTTCGGCCACATCGGTCACCAATGTGGGTAGCCCTGCACCGATTCACATTGCTACCACCGTGGTTAGATAAGGAATCATTAATACCCCTTAGGTGCATGTGGGTTCCTCTCATATGCATCGGAGGTTTCTCCGAACTAGGTTACACCTCTAACTCGGAATATTGATAACCGCTGATTTTAGCTAGAGTTACCTATCTACTACACGTTTTTTTGTAGCTAGGTTTAGGGTTTCTCTTCATTTTTATTATTGTGTATGTATATATCGGGTTTCTCCTTAACTTTCTCCTTTAGCTTTGACTTATTCGCTTTTCCACCTATGCGTAAAATATGGATCCACACGCCGAGACGAAGAAAAGGAAGAGTTGATCCAAGGTGTGATCCGTGGGGAAGATAATTTAGACGTATCAACGTTTTCTCGAACAACTCCGGTGAGGGTGATCCTCTTTACCGGAGTAGACAACTTGTTTGAGGTTGAAGGTGTTGCCTTCATGAGGGAGAAGGCGATGCCCTGTGTAACCGAGAAGACGACCGCTCCGGCGAGGTGCATGTAATATAAATCGATTCATTAATTAATCATCTGCTATCTATATAGAAATAGTAACGACGATCTTTCTTCTTTTAGCCCTCCGGATCGAAGGAATCTACTTAAATGAGCAGACGAGGCCCAACCAAAAAGTTGGAAGACCATGAGAGGTTCAGATCAAGATGTCAGAGACTGCAGAACCGCCTCCCGGTTGTCGCAACCAAATTTGTGGCACAATGCGAGTAATCGTTAGGGACTTAATCCCGATCACCATTAGAAATTGGAATAGGCCTGCTAATGCGGATGAAGAGGGAACATGTTTATTTGTCCCTAACCACGCCAAAGATTTACAGGAAGAGGCTCATGGTTAATTTCAAACTACGAAGATAGAGCTGGATCCAAATGCGAGGATCCAGCTTGAGGACGCCACAACATGGGAGAGCCATGGAGGCTAAGGTCGTGAGTGGGCTTTGAAGAAGATGGCCCAAGTTTCACCAACTGGAAGAAAAGATTGCACCTTGACTATGTCGTGAAAGAGAAGACTCGATTTCAAGAAGACTCTCGCCGAAGATAAAACCATTCGGGCTGAGTTTGTGGAATACAAGACATCGCAAAAGCTAAGGAAATGTCTCAGAAGAATAAGTGAATGTCTAACAAGAAGTATCACCATACTATGGGGCAAGGTGGCTGCTGTGGCTGGCATTCCTAAGTGGGAGAAACTTGAGCAGAACTGCGTGATAAAAATATCACCCGTAGATGCATTTATTGGGTAGAACGCAAGGAATTGGTTTTACGGCATGGGGCACGTTGGACTCGGAAGGAGGTGTATATATACCATACGACATAAAGAAGACCCTTGCCAATCGAGAGGATGAGAAAAGCAAGAAGGTTAAAGATGGGGACTTCATTCCCGATAGAGAATGATGAGCTCACACTCGCCTTGGAAATAAGGAACATGATGGACGAGCACGAGGCACAATAGGCTCCCAATCATGGAGGACTGGGTTTCCAAGAGAGGAAGAAATATCCCGATAGAAGCCGCCGAGGAGTAAGACGATGGCGCTGAAGAAAGTCGAAGAGCGTTTAATTGAAGAACGATTAAAGCAACAACAAGATGAAATTAACTCACTTAAAGAGCAAAGTACTACCGGCGCCCATCTCAAGCAAGACACCGCATTCGATGCTACCGCCTATCGAATAATCGAAAAGCGATGTGGCTTCCACCGAGGTCCCGGTGATGACAATGGCGATGCCGATGATGCACCGACGATGGCTCCTGGCTACCCAAAGGATGATATCACGAGATGACACACCGCGAGCTACATGTCAAAGTTGTGAACATATCAATGAAGGTGGCGGTCGGCTATGCCTTACCAATTGGACCCACACCAACTTACCATACCGTCCGGTTCCGGAGGGCTACGCTGTTGTCGGCGTGGATGAAATCATGCCCACCTTTGAGGTTTTGGATCTTCACTACCCGCCGGTGAAGGGGATGATCGCTGGGTGACGCAAAAACGCCACCATTCTATGGCCGGGGATTGTATCGTGCTTCAAATCACACGCCAAGGCCATCTTCGCCGTCTCACCCGCCTCCGCCGAGGTCGCCGCCGCCGCTTCGTCGCCTCACCCGCCCGTCGCCTCACCCGTCTCCGTGCAGCCATCGCCGGGAGCCATCGCCGCGCCAGATAAAAAGCGAAGCGTCACGCCATCAGGCGTAAGCGATCGCCAAACGTAAACAAGAGCCTCTTCCAAAAGTACCAAGTTCCTCCCAAGAGAGCTTATGATCAGATCAAGAGGAGACCGCGGCTCGGGTTGATGCGGAAACGACAAGCGTTTTTGCTAAGCCGAGGCGGCCGAAAGAGCGAGTTCCCAAAGACCAAAGAAGAAAAAGCCAAAGTGTTGAAAATGCTAAAGACTCTTCATCAACCCGAGCCAAAGCTGTCATCGACTATGAGAGTTCTATTCTCAAGTCACATGCGGCAAAAGCCTCAAGAGCAAGATCGATGCAAGCGGAAATCTGTTGCCCAGCTGGAGAACAAGAAACAGACTTGCGCCTCTCAAGGTGATTTCTCAAACCAATGTGGGGTCGAGCAAATATGGGGCAAGAGCAAGATGATCCGTAGGTAGTTGCACACGGAGAAGCCGCTGCTCAAGGTATGAGTATTGCCCAAGACTTATCCCGCTTAGAGTTCTTCCCGTGAGTGAAGTAGCATACAAATACCAAAGACGGCAAACCTCTCGTCAAACCCGAGGAGGTAAATAATCTTTCAACAAAATGCGAAGATTGCATAATCGGTACATGCACGCCACAAGTGCCGGGCTAACCGGATAGTCCGAGGGTTACAAAAAGCATCATGGGAAAGAAAGTGATGACATGATATCCATTGAATTTGTTGAGCTATTTCAATTATTCAATCAAGACGCCTTGGACAAATCGCTCATCGCTTCATTGTCCGTAAGTACTAATTTAATTAACTTAGTCTCCAGCTATCTCACTTTGTTTATTGCATGTATATAATCATACCGTAATATGCGTAATGAAGATTCTCGAATGCAGCAGAGGACAAATCTATGATATTGGCTTCATTGACCCATATTGGGTTCATGAAGCTAATCTCAAAATAAGCCCCGTGATACGGAGGATAATATAGTACACGCTGCTAAGGTTTCAAGAAACCAAAAGGGAAATACTTTTTCCTTACAACTTCGAGTGAGTGTTATTGTCTTGTATACACTTTCTATTTCGCTTACTGTTAAGTATATAATTGATTAGTTATGCAGCAGCTTCCACTATATTCGTTAATCATTCAACTTGACAAAGGGCGGTACTAGTCATGGACTCAAACATAAACCCTTGAGACGTGGAAGGACATGCAGATACTTCTCCAGGTAATTCTAATCATTACGACACTATATCGGCAACGCTCGTGAATTTTATGATATCAAGTACTTAATAACTTCTTTTATTCGTTTTCTTCACGGCCGCTTGGAAACGGTTCACCAAGAAGGCTAGGGTGTTTGGAAAGAGGAGCTTACATTTCAACCACTAGATGTAAGCACCACTAGCTATATCCGCGCATCTCTTTGATTCTAGTTTTGATACGCTTATTATCATGCTTGATTATTATTTTGATTGAACTATGTTCTTGTGAAGTGCGACACAGGACCGTGTAACAATCTGTGGATACTATGTTTGCGAGTTCATCCCAGACGTATGATGAGAAGGGCAGAAATTTAGAGCAACTCCACGATGTAAACAATTTCTATAGTTTTATTTTCAAACAAATTGTGTTTAGTTTCATTCATATAGACTCCTTTTTAAATCAGATCGAACGCCTACGGACGGTCTCGCCAAAGGATCGTGTACGAGCAATTCAGAGGAATTGGGATTCTTGGATGCGAAGTCCTAGACCCGAAAGGAGTACTATTCTGTGTATAGACAATAGGGATTGTAAAATAGCAACTCGATCCGTATAGACAAGGGAATACTTTTGTATGTAGTGCATGAACTCGATCCGTGTATTGAATGTAATATTGTCATGATGATCTTGTGTAATATAAGGTTCCTTCATTGATAAGTGCAAAACACTAAATAAACAATAAACAACCTAAATGAATTATCTCGCCACGCAAAAAGTGGCGAAAATGTCGTCACAACAAAATGTGCAATGAATTCTTCGCGCCAGCAGAAATGGGCTAAATCTCGCCAGAAGGTTATTAGTCCCGTCAGATATTTAACCGACTAAAGCCCCCTCCTCGCACGCAATCCGCCACGTATGATCTTTTGTCCCGGTTGGTGGGGCAACCGGGACTAAAGGTTCGGGCTTTAGTCCCGATTGCCCCGTCCCGGTTGGGCAACCGGGACTAATGCCGCTTACCAACCGGGATGCATGGGGTTGTTTCCACCAGTGGCATGATTTAGAGATATGATCAAAAACTCGTCGTTTTCGCATTTTATGGTCGTTTTCATGAGCTATTACCAACAATTTTGGGTTTCGTGGAGATTTATAACCACCTTAAGAACCAATACATGTTTCGTAGTTTATGACCAACACCTCATCGTTATGTTTTATGGTGTTTTCATGAGTTATTGCCCATAGTTTTGGGGTTCTAGGGCGATTTACAACGAACTTAATAACCAATACATGTTTGAGAGTTTATGACCAAAACCTCATCGTTTTCATGTTTTGTGGCCATTTTATGAGCTATTGCCCACTATTTAGGGGTTCGAGGGCGATTTACAATGATATTAAGACCTGATACATGTTGGAGAGATATGACCCAGAAATCGCAGTTTTCGTGATTTATAGTTGTTTTCATGAGCTATTGCCCAGCTTTGGGGTTCCGTATGCTTTACATCAACCTTAAAAACCTGATACTTGTTTGATGCTTATGACCAAAAATCATCGCTTTTGTGTTTTATGGTCGTGTTCATGAGTTATTGCCCACACTTTTTGGGTTCCATGCAGATTTGCATGCCGCGTAAGAAACCTTACATGTTTGTGAGATATGACCAGGAACTCATCATTTTCACGAGCTATTGCCCATAGTTTTAGGGTTTCAGGCGCTTACATTAACCTAGAGACCATACATGTTTGAGAGTTATGACCAAAACTCGCTGCTTTCATGTTTTATGGTCGTTTTCATGAGTTATTGCCCATAGTTTTTGGGTTACAGGTGGATTTGCATGCCTCGTAAGAACCCGTACATGTATGAGAGATATGACCAGAAACTCATCGTTTTCGTGTTTATGGTCGTTTTCATGAACTATGGCCCAAAGTTTTGGGGTTCGAGGGCAATTTACAACGAACTTAAGAACCAATATATGTTTGAGAGTTTATGACCAAAACCTCATTGTTTTCGTGTTTTATGGCCGTTTTATGAGCTATTGCCCACTGTTTTGGGGTTCTAGGGCGATTTACAATGATATTAAGACTTGATACATGTTGGAGAGATATGACCTAAAACTCGCAGTTTTTGTGTTTTATGGTTGTTTTCATGAGGTATTGCCCACAGTTTTGGGGTTCCAGGGCGTTTTATATCAAGGTTAAGACCTGATACTTGTTTGAGAGTTATGACCAAAAAATCATCGTTTTCGTGTTTTATGGTCGTTTTCATAGGTTATTGCCCACAGTTTTTGGGTTCCAGGTGGATTTTCATGCCTCGTATGAACTCTTACATGATTGAGAGATATGATCAAAAAATCGTCGTTTTCGCATTTTATGGTCGTTTTCATGAGCTATTGCCAACAATTTTGGGGTTGTAGGGCGATTTATAACGACCTTAAGAACCAATACATGTTTCAGAGTTTATGACCAACACCTCATCGTTTTTATGTTTTATGGTGTTTTCATGAGTTATTGCCCATAGTTTTTGTGTTCCAGGCGGATTTCCATGCCTCTTAAGACCTGATACATGTTGGAGATATATGACCCAAAACTCACAGTTTCTGGTGTTTTATGGCTGTTTTCATGAGCTATTGCCCACTATTTTGGGGTTCCAGGGCGTTTTACAGCAACCGTAAGACCTGATACTTTTTATGAGTTATGACCTAAAAATCATCCTTTTCGTGTTTTATGGTCGTTTTCATGGGTTATTGCCCACATTTTTTGGGTTTCAGGTGTAATTTCATGCCTCGTAAGAAACCTTACATGATTGAGAGATATGGTGTTATGGTGTTTTCATGAGTTATTGCCCATAGTTTTTGTGTTCCAAGCGGATTTGCATGCCTCTTAAGACCTGATACATGTTGGAGAGATATGACCCAAAACTCGCAGTTTTTCGTGTTTTATGGCTGTTTTCATGAGCTATTGCCCACAATTTTGGGTTTCTAGGGCGTTTTACAGCAACCGTAAGACCTGATACTTTTTATGAGTTATGACCTAAAAATCACCGTTTTCTTGTTTTATGGTCGTTTTCATGGGTTATTGCCCGTAGTTTTTGGGTTCCTGTTATCACCGTATTTTGGCCGAAGACGGAGATGGACCGTGATCAAGATGGGCTTGGAAGATACATATATTCGACGTGTTGTTGGATTGGCCTAGTGCGTAGATTTGGGCTGAATTGCCCGTGTATCTTGTATCATAGTAGGATTCGTGTTTGTTTAGGTTCCGTTTATGTTTAGGTAAAGATAGAGTTGTAGAGTTATTCCAAAAGTAGAGAGTCTCCGGACTATAAATATGTACCTAGGGTTATTGAAAGAAAACAACAACCACGTTCACGACAAACACAATCTCGGCGCATCGCCACCCCTTGTTCTTAGGGTTTCTTTCGTAGTGATGTCGCTAGATCGCATCTTGCGATCTAGGCAAGATCTACTTATTGCTACCCGGTTTTACCTGCATCAAGCGTTGTTGATGGCGTAGTAATACCATTATCATAGATTGTTTGAGGCTAGCATCGGCTGCTTAATTATTATCGCCGGTTATGCTACCTCTATCTCGCTACCCTTGCACCGTGTCCCAAAGTGCAAGGGTAGCGCCTTGCTTGATCTTTATTTAGTCGATTCGATCTGTTATAGTTGTACCTTGTTCGTCAAGGTTTAGTTTAATATCTACGTAATCAGGCCTTACAAACGGGTTGAACGATCCGGTAATGCATAAAGATGTGGCTTATTCGTTCTAGAGAGGATGTTCCGGTAATTGGCTTTATGTTGGTCATTAGGCCTTCTCTAGGGTTGATATTCTTCATCTTTGTATGCATTTAGGCTCAATTACGCGAGGATGTTCCAGTTACGTGGTGAAAATGTTAAACTATCGTAGATCGAGTTAACTTGTAACGATCAAGCAAAACCCCATGTTATCATAAATCTAACGCAGAACCATGGGGCAATCGGCTTTAAGAGCCGATTTACAGGGAAACCTGGGAGCCGATCACGGCTCGAATTTTACGTATACTTGTTTATCATGCAGAAATCAATCGGAGCAATCCTTCACCTTCCGACCAGGTATAGGTCGTGGCACGCCGAACCAAGCCGTGACGTGTCGGAGCTTTTGCGGGCCGTCACCGAGGGACCAGGGCCCACCAGAGTCCCGAGCCTCCCGGCTCCGTGTTGCCGCTGCTCGCCGGTGGGTTTTGGCAGCAACACATTCTCGCACGCCCGGGACATTCAACAACGCCTACATCGACACCGACGCCGCGATGGAGAATGACTACCACTTACGACGATCGCCTGGCGAAAGCAAGGCTGGCACGACGAGATCAAGGCCTCTTCGAGGAAGACCTCATCGCTCTTTTGAGAGGACCCGCACGCATGGCATCGTGGAAAGGGTTCTCCCGGGCGCTCTTAATGAGGTGGATCTGCTGCTCCTTCAGAGGAGCGCACTGTGGCTCTACGCAAAAGTCAACTACATGGTGGCTCATTCTTTGCACCGCCATTCGAGAGCCCGTGAACGCTGAGCGGGTCGCGTCCGCGTAGTCCAGAGATCATGAAGCATCAGTACTCCCGTCAGACCTACTTTAGGGACTCACCAGGGGAAAGACCGCCTGCAGGCGCCGCAGATCCGTTCGCACTTGCCGCCCGTAATCCGGGGCGGCCACGCCGCTCACAAGGCGAGGCGACCCAGCGATTGCCAATTCCTGCTCGAGCCACCTAAGGAGATCCCACACGGATATATATGCGCCTACGCGGATCAATAACTGACGCGCGCAAACAGATTGCAACCGCGGAGTTTCATGGCAGAACCCTTGGGCCAGATCTTCCGGCAAAGGTGTCGAGCAGCGATGGCTGGGATGGACGCCGACAAACAGGCGTGGCTAGCCAAGTATGCCACCGGAGAAAATCATGAGAATCTAGCCCTACAGCTCAAACAAAGGAGCAAATCGGTACCATCTCGAGGACAGTTCGCTTCGTGTCAAGAGAAGGACAATCGGCTATTCAAAGCCGTATTCTAACGAAGTTTGATCCGATTCCGCCACCCAAGTATAAGCTCGAGTTCTCAAGATTCAGCGGTCAAGGGTCAAGCTCGATCGCACATAAGCCGATACCGCACAACTAGGCATGATTTCGCATCGACGATCGCGCGTAAGATTCTTTGCGCAATCTCTGGAGACCGGCCTTTGGGTGGTACACCATCGCCACCTGATTCAATTCATACCGGAAGCAATCGAAGAGCGGTTCCACATCCAGACCATTCGAGGCTATCGAGGCTGGCATTGCACTGGCGCAGCGGCGTGTTGGTGAGAAATCAGCCGAGTACATCCAGCCAGACCGCTAAGAACCGATGTTACTCGCTTTAATCGAGAAGGAAGCCGTCGAGCTGGCAGTGTTGGGTCTCTCAAGACCGTCTGGACTTGGCATTCTGTAGAATACAACTCATTGGCGACATGGCCTGTAAATCGACGATGTATGAGCAGCGCCACCACGAAGTTGTACCAAGACAAATTCAAACGTCCGATAAGCCCGGGTCGATGCGAAGAAGAAGATCCGACGCAGACCAGGAGGTGGCTGAATGGGCTCGGGGCGATCCTCGTGGCCTGCAAATGGGTGAAACAGAAGGGCCTGCGAAAGGGTTCGACTGATGTGAGCAAAGCTGAGCAGATATTCGATCATCTGCTGAAGGAGAAGCAACGAGATTACCGAAGGCCACAAAATCCCTACGGCTCAGAGATGAACGGAGACCATACGCAAGTGGCATCATCTGCTCACTCACACCACCAACGAGTGCAAGGAGCTTCGCCGCCAAATCCAAATGGCGATAGAACAAGGTCGTTCGATCCTCGGGCAGTTCGCCATGAAAGTGGACACAAACCCATTTCCGGCCAACATGGTAGAACTCAAGCCCGCGAGGCGTAAGCTGGATTTCTCGTTCGTTAACATGGCAGGTCTGGATACCACCATGACACGCATAAAGAGAACGGTGGTCGCCCGGCAAGGAAAGAAAGGAGGCTAGTCCATGCGACCGCCCAGCCACAATGACAAAGGTATAACAGAGGACCGGTGAGGAGAGTGCGATATCGAAGCCACATTCCACGATCTCCTTAACAAGTATGAGCGCCAAGATGACCAACGCCGCCAAAGACGATGAGGACGACGGAAGATATGAACACCTTGCTAGGGGACCGCCGAAGAGAAGGAAGGCGCCGCTTAGGCATTGGGATTGTCCTTTCTTCAAGTATTGCTTGGGGCACCGGAATGAGCCAATTGCCTACAATGACAACTCGCCTAATGCAACCTGCAGAAGAGGACACGAGGCCGGTGTCGATTCAACGCTTAGGGCCTCTTCCGTCCCGAGCCGACATTAAGGAGTCCGCCGAGGAGACCTCGAGGAGCCGGAGGATGACAAGGTCAAAGACAAGTATCACCGCCCAAGGTGGTGCCCCGACGGACTCACATACCCGAGCGTAGTGCAGGCTCCGTAACCTAGAGGAAGTCAAGCGCAGATTCCACGCTTTGAAGAAAGCACGGCCTGATCCGGCCGTCAAAGTGGGACAGGATGTGAAACGGAAGACCGCCCGACCAGGAAAGAGTGGCGCCAAACCGTTAAGAGCCGATGCAAAGACATCGGCTAGCACAAACATGGTGTTCGTGTTCTCCGTAATTCTCTGCGCCAAGAACCGACGAGCGACTCGTGGCACATTTGATCGCGCCCACGGCCGTTATCTTTGAGAAGCCACGTGAGAAGGGTTACAAACATCTGAAAGCCCCTGCACCGCGAGGTTACATCAATGGGCAACCTGTCGAGAAGATGTTGGTGGACACCGAGCGGCATCAATATCATGCCATACTCCATGCTACGACGCTTGGGACGCCCACCGCAGATCCGATCAAAACCAACGCCACGCTGAGCGATTTCAACGGGCCTTCTTGGAACACAAGGTGTATCGAACGTGGACTTGACAGGCAGGAAAACCGTACCATCACGCGTCATTCTTCGTGCGACAGCAAGAGCACTTACACCGCCTTGCTAGGAAGGGATTGATTCACGCTAATTGCTGCATCCATCCACAATGCATCGATGCTCGATCCAAAGGATGGAGACGAAGTCGAGGTCATCCACGCAGACGATTCTATCGAGATCTCCATAGCTGGCATGAACGTCTGGGAGGCAAGACCAAGAGCCGATCTCGAATCGATCTAGACGGCTGCGAACGATTGAAGCTACAAAAACGGGTGAGGCTGGTCTTATCCACCGCCTTACAGAGTAGAAGAGCCCACGATCACCAGGGCACGGCCGATCCTCGCGATCGGCCACAAAAATAAAAGCAAGGATCATACGACAAGCGGTTCATGTAGTCGTAGCAGAGAGCTCGCCATCGTAAAATAATAAGGTGTAAACCGTCCTTGACAGATGCAAGCAAAAAGGGGGCCGATTCAGGCGATCGGCCCAAATTATTTTTGTTGTCCTCACCCACCGTTTGCCCTGTGTTTAGCGTCGATTTGACAGGTGAAGGAAAGCTAGGGTACGGGTTTACATCCGTTGATGAGCTGGAAGAGATCGACATTGGTCCTGGGGATAAGCCACGACCAACATTTATCAGCAAGAATGGGCTAGGATGTGCCGACGTTCAGGTACAGTTCCTGGAAGCGGACGACTGGAGAGCCGATATCTCCAAATTACTTGAAAGATTCGGCTCGGGGGGCACCTAAACGGATAAGGTACAAAAGCACGGGAGATATTGAACAGCAAAAATGTAGGGGCCGATATAAAAAATCGGCCGAATAAGAAAAAATATATAGCCAATGCACGGTCATCGGCTTTAGTGGTCCACACATAGTACAAACAGATGCCAGTTTACACATACGAACTACTGAAGAATGCCTCGAAGGCGTGGAAGGCGTCAACACGGATACGATCCACCTCGGCGATCTCGGCTTCGTCATCTTCATTCCTGCCCGTTACTAGCTGCTTGCTCAGGGCACGTATGCCTGCCAGATCGGTCTTCAGTTGAGCTTTGAGGCCTTCCGCCTCGTGTTGGGAGCGGGCTATGGATTCTTCCTTGTCACGGATGAGCTGTTTAGTCACCCGGACCTTCTCCTCAAGATCTTCCAGCTCCTGTTTCAAGGATGCGAGCTCGGCGGTGCTGACGGAGGTGTCAGTTTTAGCATCCAGACGCCTTTTTTCATTAAGTGCGACATCTTTCCGCAATATCGGCTTCGGTGGAAGTTGGGCGTGGCGCAGATGGATCCTTTCACGGCTAGCTGCACCCGTGGCCCGAAAAAGGGAGATTGGCAATCGACAAAGCTTCACTTGCGGTGTTCGAAGATGATCTTGAATCTCGGCGAACGCTCTTCACTTCCTCGTAACCTCGATCAACTCCTCGATTGAGGAGGACAAGAAGGTTCTAAGACGCTGGAATTGAGGGGGAGCAACCCTGGTTTGAGGATCAGCATGGGCAGCAGATGGAGTTGGTTCGATGGATTCAGGGTCAAAAGACAGCAAGCCTGAAAGATCACAACTCTGGCAGCCAGGAGCGTCAGTTTGCGTCTAAACATACAAGACCGACCAAGAAGAAACTTAAAACATACCTCTCCTAAGATCGAGGGTAGTCGATGAGGAGACCATCGGTTTGTGTGGTTGCTTTGGAGGCTTGGCGAGTAGTAGCGCTTTCATCTACACCTTCGGGATTCCCAGATCCGCGTCGATCGCCTCCGCTGTCCTGAAGACATCGCCCGTCTGCATAAAGGATGTTCTTAGCTTCGTGAGTAACAATAAATCGGCATACAAAGGAAACAAGTAGGAGGAGTATGAAGGGCGGCGATTTTTGAAACCTCCTGGCTCGACGAAGAAGCTTGTTGACCTTTGCGAGCTCTCTTGGGACCCACAATCGGCCCCGCCTCGGTTGGTGCTCGGGGGGCAGCAGGTTCAGGAGCCGACCTTTTCCGGGAAATGATGATGGTGAATCTGGCTGGTTGTGTTGGTCCTCGAACCCATGGGCCTAGCTCTCGATCGATGGGTGTCCTCATCGGAGGTGTCTTGACTAAGCCTGTAAAAGAGGAAAAACAGTAAGCGCGAGCATGTCTGCAAGAATAAAGAATGATAAGGATCGACCAAGGACTGAATTAGCTTACATGCGAGCTGTCTGGAGAGGGGCTCTGGCGCCTCAGGGTCTTCCTAGCAGCCACCTTCCTCACCGTCGTCCTGGTCTTAGTTTGAACGCCAGGGCGCCGACTTAGGGCTGCTGGTTTTTGAAGCCGATTGTGGGTTATCGGCCGTTTACATTATGACCTTTTTCGGTGGCGAGTCTTTGCGAAAAGAACCATAGGAGCTGGCGGAAGAATTCGAAGGGGATCCATCGTGCGAGGCTCAGGCCATCTTGTTGCCGCAAGAGAAAGAGTGAGTTAATAAAAGGATCAATTGCAGTGCATCGAGAAAATTTGCAAGTAGGAGTACCGGTCCACGGGATGTCATAGTCGGCGAGTTGTTTCAAAGAACGGTCCCAGAGCTCTCCTAAAGACGTGAGTCTTCCACATCGACCACCAGTCTTCAAAGCCATCGGTTGATGAGGCAAAGGTGAGGTCATTCGGGATAGGGATGGTCAGAGCATCAAAGAAGGAGTAACACCTCTGACTGGTGAGAGGATCAGGCAGGTCGGCTCTGCACTCCGTAAGATGGTGAAGAAAAAAGTGGGGAGCTACTTGTCCGAGGCCAAATTGACGAGCCACCACGACTGGTTGGTAGAATTGCATCGGTTTGATTATCCTTAGATGTGCTCATGCCAACAGAAGGAAACAGGGACGAATAACGGTGGAAAAGAGTTGCCGTGCTAGTGTCATCGGCAAAATTGTCACCAAGGAGAGTGGATTCTCGAATGTTCCGCTTCTTCCATGTAGGGAAGAAGTTGGGGTTGTCTGTGCCTTGAAAGATATCGAACCATTTTGACGCCTCTTGAGGCGTCGGTTCTGCACGGCATCGATACAAAGCTTGGCCGTAGTCGGTGCATCGGATTTGCTTCCCTTTAACATCGGGAAGGAACAGCTCGCAAGGGAAAGTCTGGGATACGGTTTTGGAAGTACAAAGCCTACTGGATGAACCACCAAGGTCCACCTGTTGATTGCTATGCCCGAAAAACAGCTTGACAGACATCAAGAGATATCGATGGACCTTCCAAGGAATAGTTTGCCGACGCCAAGTTGAGTACCTTTGGCTAGTTCAGAGGCCAAGGAGAGATAGTTCTTGGTGGGAGCCGGGAAGGCCAGAAGATGAAATGCTCTAGCCAGAAATTGAGGAAGGTCAGTATGTTCTTTCTCTGAAACAGGCCTTTGTTTTCATATGACGGTGGAGATAAGCACCCAACGTACAATCTGCTTTGGAGGACAGTTTGTAGGGGACTGGTCAGTTTGAAAGCGTAGGGCTAGGCGATGTAACATCAGACCGTAATCATCACCACGCCTAGTAAGGTTGGTGACATAGGGCCGTGGCCAAACATGAAATTTGAGCATCGACCGAAGTAGCCGATGGTTTTGAGGAGATTCTCGTGTTTCTCAAGAGGAGACAACGATAGATGCAAGGCATCGGCTATTCCCAAAGTTTCCCATTGGGATTGGTAAGCTCTAGCTACTCTACTAAACCAAGAAACCCAATGTTCTGGGGATTATGCCAGTGCTACAAATGGCCCAAGAGTTCAGATCTAAGTCTTGGCTTACTTGGGATTCTATTTGCTTCAAGAGATCGATAAGGACTGGAATCATGCGAGGACGAGAGAGGAATTTGGAGAGAAGGATGTAAAGCAGGATGTCTCAAACCTAGAAAATTTAATAGCGAATAAAGGCATTAACTCGATGTTCGCCATCAAGTTCTTACAAAGGCGTTCAGATCGAAGGGTAGGCGTACCTTCGCATCGGAGACCTCTCGGATTAGTGTTGGACGATTCGCCATCCGGTTGGCCGGAGATGGATCTGCGGGGTAAGAAGCGAAGGTTCTTGTGGCTATGAGCTCGACCGTCGATAGGCGGTTGGGGATCTAGGCCACCCCTTTTTGAAGAGAGCCGCAGTTACCGCTTGGGGCTAGGAGGTGGCTGTTTGGGTTTGCCTAAATATGCGCCGAGTGGACCTTGTCGTGATTTGGGGAAAGCCGATGTGCATCGGTCTTTGAGTTGTAGTTTGATTGATGGAAACATGACCATGAAAGCCGATGCGTTGCTATCGGCTCGGAAAATCGACTTATTTGTGTTATCGACAAGATTTGGGCGGAAAGACAATCATGGAAATGGATTTTTCATTCATTCATTCAAAAGCGGATGGCTTACAAACGATCGATAGATTACAAAAGGGATCTACCACTACTCTGGCTACTACTATTGATTCCTAATCAAGGTCGAGGTCAATGCCGCCGTCATTGCCGCTTTGTGCGCTATCCTCGCCACTGCTGCTCGTCTTCACCGCCACCGAAGAAGTCGGCGAGGGCCTCTTCGTCCTCGCTGCTGCCGTCTCGCTGGACCCGTGCGAAGTACTTCACCGGCTGGTACTCTTCGGAGGAGGTGTCCTCCTCCTCTTCTTCGGAGAAGTCGACGCCCCAGACATAGCGTCATCAAGATCGCCTCCGCCTCCCCATCGGCGAGGAATCGCAGGTCCTCCTCGCCGGTCATGGAGGCGTCATCCTCCCACCAGATAGCAAAGTCCCAACCCTCTCGTCCCACCATTGTGGGGCGAGGTGGTACGCCGCCATCGGTGGTGCTCGCGTCGGCTCGGTCGCTCATCGAGTTGGAGGCGGGAGGACATCGGAGGAAGCAGAGGAAGCCATGGCGAGAAAGAGGGTTTTTCCGTGATGGGAGAGGAGTCTCCGCAACCGGAGGAAGATGGGGACCGAACTGCTAGGCTGATTTAAATAAGGGAATAGTGAATGACGGATCAATGCCATGGCGGTTTCCAGATTGCACCGCCAAAATCGTCAAATCACGCTACCGCGCAGGAGTTGAGAAGACAGGCATCATGATGAAGGGTAGTGACGGTGCTCGCCACATTCATTAACGCAACCCGATACAAAAAAAAAGGGAGGAGAAGAGGAAAAAAACACACAGAGTGGTTTTGGAATTATCATTGCCAAAACCAGGGGGGCATGTGTTATCACCGTATTTTGGCCGAAGACGGAGATGGGCCGTGATCAAGATGGGCTTGGAAGATACATATATTCGACGTGTTGTTGGATCGGCCTAGTGCATAGATTTGGGCTGAATTGCCCGTGTATCTTGTATCATAGAAGGATTCGTGTTTGTTTAGGTTCCGTTTATGTTTAGGTAAAGATAGAGTTGTAGAGTTATTCCAAAAGTAGAGAGTCTCCGGACTATAAATATGTACCTAGGGTTATTGAAAGAAAACAACAACCACGTTCACGACAAACACAATCTCGGCGCATCGCCACCCCTTGTTCTTAGGGTTTCTTTCGGGTAAGTGCCATGCTGCCTAGATCGCATCTTGATCTAGGCGATATCACTTATTTCACCCGATTTTACTCGTCTTGAAGCGTTGTTGATGGCGAGTAATACCATTATCATAGATTGTTTGAGGCTAGCATCGGCCTTAATTATTATCGCCGGGTTATGCTACCTCTAGCTATCTCGCTACCCTTGCACCGTGTCCCAAAGTGCAAGGGTAGCCTTGCTTGATCTTTATTTAGTCGATTCGATCTGTTATAGTTGTACCTTGTTCGTCAAGGTTTAGTTTAATATCTACGTAATCAGGCCTTACAAACGGGTTGAACGATCCTAATGCATAAAGATGTGGCTTATTCGTTCTAGAGAGGATGTTCCGTAATTGGCTTTATGTTGGTCATTAGGCCTTCTCTAGGTTGATATTCTTCATCTTTGTACGCATTAGGCTCAATTACGTAGGATGTTCCAGATTCGTGGTGAAAATGTTAAACTATCGAGATCGAGTTAACTTGTAACGATCAAGCAAAACCCCATGTTATCATAAATCTAACGCAGAACCATGGGGCAATCGGCTTTAAGAGCCGATTTGTGGAAACACAGGAGCCGATCACGGCTCGAATTTTACGATACTTGTTTATCATGCAGAAATCAATCGGAGCAATCCTTCACCTTCCCGACCAGGTATAGGTCAGGTGGCACGCCGAACCAAGCCGTGACGTGTGAGCTTTTATGGGCCGTCGAGGGACCAGGCCCACCAGATCCCTGGAGCCTCCGGCTCTCCGTGTTGCCGGGCCGCTTTCGCCCGGTGGGTTTTGGCAGGCAACAGTTCCAGGCGGATTTGCATGCCTCATAAGAACCCTTACATGTTGAGAGATATGACCAGGAACTTGTCGTTTTCGTGTTTATGGTGTTTTCATGAGCTATTGCCCAAAGTTTTGGGGTTCTAGGGCTATTACAACGACCTTAAGAACCATTACATGTTTGAGAGTTTATGACCAAATCCTCATCGTTTTCGTGTTTTATGGCCGTTTTATGAGCTATTGCCCACTATTTAGGGGTTTGAGGGCGACTTACAATGATATTAAGACCTGATACATGTTGGAGAGATATGACCCAAAACTCGCAGTTTTCGTGATTTATAGCTGTTTTCATGAGCTATTGCCCATAGTTTTAGGGTTTCAAGGGCGTTTTACATTAACCTTGAGACCCAATACATGTTTGAGAGTTATGACCAAAAACTCGTCGTTTTCATGTTTTATGGTCGTTTTCATGAGTTATTGCCCACAGTTTTTGGGTTCCAGGTGGATTTGCATGCCTCGTAAGAACCCGTACATGTATGAGAGATATGACCAGAAACTCGTCGTTTTCATGAACTATTGCCCAAAGTTTTGGGGTTCTAGGGAAATTTACAACGACCTTAAGAACCAATATATGTTTGAGATTTTTTGACCAAAGCATCATCGTTTTCGTGTTTTATGTCCGTTTTATGAGCTATTTCCCACTGTTTAGGGATTCGAGGGCGATTTACAATGATATTAAGACCTGATACATGTTGGAGAGATATGACCCAAAACTCGCAGTTTTCGTGTTTTATGGCTGTTTTCATGAGGTATTGCCCACAGTTTTGGGGTTCCAGGGCGTTTTACATCAACGTTAAGACCTGATACTTGTTTGAGAGTTATGACCAAAAAATCATCGTTTTCGTGTTTTATGGTTGTTTTCATGGGTTATTGCCACGCTTTTGGTTTCGGTGGATTTGCATGCCTCGTATGAACCCTTACATGATTGAGAGATATGATCAAAACTCGCTGCTTTGGCATTTTATGGTCGTTTTCATGAGCTATTGCCAACAATTTTGGGGTTGTAGGCGATTTATAACGACCTTAAGAACCAAAGATACATGTTTGAGTTTATGACCAACACCTAATCGTTTTCATGTTTTATGGTGTTTTCATGAGTTATTGCCCATAGTTTTTGTGTTCGGTGATTTGAATGCCTTTTAAGAACCCTTACATGTTTGAGAGATATGACCAAGAACTCGTGCTTTCGTGTTTATGGTGTTTTCATGAGCTATTGCCCAAAGTTTTGGGGTTCTAGGGTGATTTACAACGACTTTAAGAACCAATACATGTTTGAGAGTTGATGACCAAAACCTCATCGTTTTCGTGTTTTCTGGCCGTTTTTATGAGCTATTACCCACTCTTTAGGGGATCGAGGGCGATTTACATTGACATGAAGACGTGATACGTTGAGAGATATGACCCAAAACTCGCAGTTTTCGTGTTTTATGGCCGTCTTCATGAGCTATTGCCCACAGTTTTGGGGTTCCGGGGAGTTTTACATCAACCTTAAGACCTTATTCGTGTTTGAGAGTTATGACCAAAAAATCATCATTTTCGTGTTTTATGGTCGTTTTCATGATTTATTGCCCAGTTTTAGGTTCCAGGATTTGCATGCCTCGTAGAACCCTTACATGTTTGCGAGATATGACCAGGAACTCGTCCTTTTCACGATTTATGGCCATTTTCATGAGCTATTGCCCATAGTTTTAGGGTTTCCAGGGCGTTTTACATTAACCTTAAGACCCGATACATGTTTGAGAGTTATGACCAAAAACTCGTCGTTTTCATGTTTTATGGTCGTTTTCATGAGTTATTGCCCATAGTTTTTGGGTTCCACACGGATTTGCATGCCTCGTAAGAACCCTTACATGAATGAGAGATAAGACCAGAAACTCGTCGTTTTCGTGTTTATGGTCGTTTTCATGAACTATTGCCCAAAGTTTTGGGGTTCTAGGGCGATTTACAACGAACTTAAGAACCAATACATGTTTCAGAGTTTATGACCAAAACCTCATCGTTTCCATGTTTTGTGGCCGTTTTATGAGCTATTGCCCACTGTTTAGGGGTTCGAGGGCGATTTACAATGATATTAAGACCTGATACATGTTGGAGAGATATGACCCAAAACTCGTAGTTTTTCGTGTTTTATGGCTGTTTTCATGAGCTATTGCTTAAGCTTTTGGGGTTCTGGGTGTTTACAAAGCCTTAAGACTGATACATGTTTGAGAGTTATGACCAAAAATCATCGTTTTCTTGTTTTATGGTCGCTTTCATGGGTTATTTCCAGTTTTGGGTTCTAAGTGGACTTGCATGCCTCATTACAAACCCTTACATGATTGAGAGATATGATCAAAAACTCGTTTTCGCATTTTATGGTCGTTTCATGAGCTATTACCAACAATTTTGGGGTTGTAGGCGATTTATAACGACCTTAAGAACCAATACATGTTTGAGTTTATGACCAAAACCTCATTTTCATGTTTTATGGTGTTTTCATGAGTTATTGCCCATAACTTTTGCGTTCCGGGCGGATTTGCATGCCTCTTAAGAACCCTTACATGTTTGATTGATATAACCAGGAACTCGTTGTTTTCGTGTTTATGGTGTTTTCATGAGCTATTGCCCAAAGTTCTGGGGTTCTAGGGCGATTTACAACGACCTTAAGAACCAATACATGTTTGAAAGAGTTTATGACCAAAACCTCATCGTTTTCGTGTTTTATGGCCGTTTTTATGAGGTATTGCCCACTCTTAAGGGGTTCGAGGGCGATTTACAATGACATGAAGACCTGATACATGTTGGAGAGATATGACCCAAAACTCGTAGTTTTCGTGTTTTATGGCTGTTTTCATGAGGTATTGCCCATAGTTTTGGGGTTCCAGGGCGTTTTACATCAACGTTAAGACCTGATACTTGTTTGAGAGTTATGACCAAAAAAATCATCGTTTTTCGTTTTATGGTTGTTTTCATGGGTTATTGCCCAGTTTTTGGTTTCGGTGGATTTGCATGCCTCGTATGAACCCTTACATGATTGAGATATGATCAAAACTCGCTGCTTTGGCATTTTATGGTCGCTTCATGTGCTATTGCCAACAATTTTGGGGTTGTAGGCGATTTACAACGACCTTAAGAACCAATATATGTTTGAGATTTTTGACCAAAGCATCATCGTTTTCGTTTTATGTCCGTTTATGAGCTATTTCCCTTTGTTTAGGGATTCGAGGATTTACAATGATATTAAGACCGATACATGTTGGAGAGATATGACCCAAAACTCGCTTTCGTGTTTTATAGCTGTTTTCATGAGGTATTGCCCAGTTTGGGGTTCGAGCGTTTACATCAACGTTAAGACGATACTTGTTTGAGAGTTATGACCAAAAATCATCGTTTCGTGTTTTATGGTTGTTTTCATGGGTTATTGCCCACAGTTTTGGTTTCGGTGGATTTGCATGCCTCGTATGAACCCTTACATGATTGAGAGATATGATCAAAACTCGCTGTTTGGCATTTTATGGTCGCTTTCATGAGCTATTGCCAACAATTTTGGGGTTGTAGGGCGATTTATAACGACCTTAAGAACCAGTACATGTTTCAGAGTTTATGAGCAACACCTAATTGTTTTCATGTTTTATGGTGTTTTCATGAGTTATTGCCCATAGTTTTTGTGTTCCAGGCGGATTTGAATGCCTTTTAAGAACCCTTACATGTTTGAGAGATATGACCAAGAACTCGTCGTTTTCGTGTTTATGGTGTTTTCATGAGCTATTGCCCAAAATTTTGGGGTTCTAGGGTGATTTACAACGACTTTAAGAACCAATACATGTTTGAGAGTTGATGACCAAAACCTCATCGTTTTCGTGTTTTATGGCCGTTTTTATGAGCTATTAACCACTCTTTAGGGGATCGAGGGAAATTTACATTGACATGAAGACGTGATACACGTTGGAGAGATATGACCCAAAACTCGCAGTTTTCGTGTTTTATGGCCGTCTTCATGAGCTATTGCCCACAGTTTTGGGGTTCCGGGGAGTTTTACATCAACCTTAAGACCTTATTCGTGTTTGAGAGTTATGACCAAAAAATCATCATTTTCTTGTTTTATGGTCGTTTTCATGATTTATTGCCCACAGTTTTTAGGTTCCAGGCGGATTTGCATGCCTCGTAAGAACCCTTACATGTTTGCGAGATATGACCAGAACTTCCCTTTTTTATTTATGGCCATTTTCATGAGCTATTGCCCATAGTTTTAGGGTTTCGATGCTTTACATTAACCTTAAGAGCCGATACATGTTTGAGAGTTATGACCAAAAACTTCGTGCTTTCATGTTTTATGGTCGTTTTCATGAGTTATTGCCCATAGTTTTTGGGTTCCAGGAGGATTTGCATGCCTCGTAAGAACCCTTACATGAATGAGAGATAAGAACAGAAACTCGTCGTTTTCGTGTTTATGGTCGTTTTCATGAACTATTGCCCAAAGTTTTGGGGTTCTAGGGCGATTTACAACGAACTTAAGAACCAATACATGTTTCAGAGTTTATGACCAAAACCTCATCGTTTCCATGTTTTGTGGCCGTTTTATGAGCTATTGCCCACTGTTTAGGGGTTCGAGGGCGATTTACAATGATATTAAGACCTGATACATGTTGGAGAGATATGACCCAAAACTCGTAGTTTTTCGTGTTTTATGGCTGTTTTCATGAGCTATTGCCGACAGTTTTGGGGTTCCTGGGTGTTTTTCTGACCTTAAGACCTGATACATGTTTGAGAGTTATGACCAAAAAATCATCGTTTTCTTGTTTTATGGTCGTTTTCATGGGTTATTTCCCACAGTTTTTGGGTTCTAAGTGGACTTGCATGCCTCGTACAAACCCTTACATGATTGAGAGATATGATCAAAAACTCGTCGTTTTCGCATTTTATGGTCGTTTTCATGAGCTATTACCAACAATTTTGGGGTTGTAGGGCGATTTATAACGACCTTAAGAACCAATACATGTTTCAGAGTTTATGACCAAAACCTCGTCATTTTCATGTTTTATGGTGTTTTCATGAGTTATTGCCCATAACTTTTGCGTTCCGGGCGGATTTGCATGCCTCTTAAGAACCCTTACATGTTTGATTGATATAACCAGGAACTCGTTGTTTTCGTGTTTATGGTGTTTTCATGAGCTATTGCCCAAAGTTCTGGGGTTCTAGGGCGATTTACAACGACCTTAAGAACCAATACATGTTTGAAAGAGTTTATGACCAAAACCTCATCGTTTTCGTGTTTTATGGCCGTTTTTATGAGGTATTGCCCACTCTTAAGGGGTTCGAGGGCGATTTACAATGACATGAAGACCTGATACATGTTGGAGAGATATGACCCAAAACTCGTAGTTTTCGTGTTTTATGGCTGTTTTCATGAGGTATTGCCCATAGTTTTGGGGTTCCAGGGCGTTTTACATCAACGTTAAGACCTGATACTTGTTTGAGAGTTATGACCAAAAAAATCATCGTTTTCGTGTTTTATGGTTGTTTTCATGGGTTATTGCCCACAGTTTTTGGTTTCCAGGTGGATTTGCATGCCTCGTATGAACCCTTACATGATTGAGATATGATCAAAAACTCGCTGCGTTTGGCATTTTATGGTCGTTTTCATGTGCTATTGCCAACAATTTTGGGGTTGTAGGGCGATTTACAACGACCTTAAGAACCAATATATGTTTGAGATTTTTTGACCAAAGCATCATCGTTTTCGTGTTTTATGTCCGTTTTATGAGCTATTTCCCACTGTTTAGGGATTCGAGGGCGATTTACAATGATATTAAGACCTGATACATGTTGGAGAGATATGACCCAAAACTCGCAGTTTTCGTGTTTTATGGCTGTTTTCATGAGGTATTGCCCACAGTTTTGGGGTTCCAGGGCGTTTTACATCAACGTTAAGACCTGATACTTGTTTGAGAGTTATGACCAAAAATCATCGTTTTCGTGTTTTATGGTTGTTTTCATGGGTTATTGCCCACGCTTTTGGTTTCCGGTGGATTTGCATGCCTCGTATGAACCCTTACATGATTGAGAGATATGATCAAAACTCGCTGCTTTGGCATTTTATGGTCGTTTTCATGAGCTATTGCCAACAATTTTGGGGTTGTAGGGCGATTTATAACGACCTTAAGAACCAGTACATGTTTCAGAGTTTATGAGCAACACCTAATTGTTTTCATGTTTTATGGTGTTTTCATGAGTTATTGCCCATAGTTTTTGTGTTCCAGGCGGATTTGAATGCCTTTTAAGAACCCTTACATGTTTGAGAGATATGACCAAGAACTCGTCGTTTTCGTGTTTATGGTGTTTTCATGAGCTATTGCCCAAAATTTTGGGGTTCTAGGGTGATTTACAACGACTTTAAGAACCAATACATGTTTGAGAGTTGATGACCAAAACCTCATCGTTTTCGTGTTTTATGGCCGTTTTTATGAGCTATTAACCACTCTTTAGGGATCGAGGGAAATTTACATTGACATGAAGACGTGATACACGTTGGAGAGATATGACCCAAAACTCGCAGTTTTCGTGTTTTATGGCCGTCTTCATGAGCTATTGCCCACAGTTTTGGGGTTCCGGGGAGTTTTACATCAACCTTAAGACCTTATTCGTGTTTGAGAGTTATGACCAAAAAATCATCATTTTCTTGTTTTATGGTCGTTTTCATGATTTATTGCCCACAGTTTTTAGGTTCCAGGCGGATTTGCATGCCTCGTAAGAACCCTTACATGTTTGCGAGATATGACCAGGAACTCGTCCTTTTCACGATTTATGGCCATTTTCATGAGCTATTGCCCATAGTTTTAGGGTTTCCAGGGCGTTTTACATTAACCTTAAGAGCCGATACATGTTTGAGAGTTATGACCAAAAACTCGTCGTTTTCATGTTTTATGGTCGTTTTCATGAGTTATTGCCCATAGTTTTTGGGTTCCACACGGATTTGCATGCCTCGTAAGAACCCTTACATGAATGAGAGATAAGACCAGAAACTCGTCGTTTTCGTGTTTATGGTCGTTTTCATGAACTATTGCCCAAAGTTTTGGGGTTCTAGGGCGATTTACAACGAACTTAAGAACCAATACATGTTCAGAGTTTATGACCAAAACCTCATCGTTTCCATGTTTTGTGGCCGTTTTATGAGCTATTGCCCACTGTTTAGGGGTTCGAGGGCGATTTACAATGATATTAAGACCTGATACATGTTGGAGAGATATGACCCAAAACTTGCAGTTTTCGTGTTTTATGGCTTTTCATGAGCTATTGCCGGCGCGGTTTGGGGTTCCTGGGTGTTTTACAGCAGCCTTAAGACCTGATACATGTTTGAGAGTTATGACCAAAAAATCATCGTTTTCTTGTTTTATGGTCGTTTTCATGGGTTATTTCCCACAGTTTTTGGGTTCCAAGTGGACTTGCATGCCTCGTACAAACCCTTACATGATTGAGAGATATGATCAAAAACTCGTCGTTTTCGCATTTTATGGTCGTTTTCATGAGCTATTACCAACAATTTTGGGGTTGTAGGGCGATTTATAACGACCTTAAGAACCAATACATGTTTCAGAGTTTATGACCAAAACCTCGTCATTTTCATGTTTTATGGTGTTTTCATGAGTTATTGCCCATAACTTTTGCGTTAAAGGCGGTTGCATGCCTCTTAAGAACCCTTACATGTTTGATTGATATAACCAGGAACTCGTTTTCGTGTTTATGGTGTTTTCATGAGCTATTGCCCAAAGTTCTGGGGTTCTAGGGCGATTTACAACGACCTTAAGAACCAATACATGTTTGAAAGATTTTATGACCAAAACCTCATCGTTTTCGTGTTTTATGGCCGTTTTTATGAGGTATTGCCCACTCTTAAGGGGTTCGAGGGCGATTTACAATGACATGAAGACCTGATACATGTTGGAGAGATATGACCCAAAACTCGTAGTTTTCGTGTTTTATGGCTGTTTTCATGAGGTATTGCCCATAGTTTTGGGGTTCCAGGGCGTTTTACATCAACGTTAAGACCTGATACTTGTTTGAGAGTTATGACCAAAAAATCATCGTTTTCGTGTTTTATGGTTGTTTTCATGGGTTATTGCCCACAATTTTGGTTTCGTGGATTTGCATGCCTCGTATGAACCCTTACATGATTGAGATATGATCAAAAACTCGTCGTTTTGGCATTTTATGGTCGTTTTCATGTGCTATTGCCAACAATTTTGGGGTTGTAGGGCGATTTACAACGACCTTAAGAACCAAGACATGTTTGAGTTTATGACCAACACCTAATCGCTTTTCATGTTTTATGGTGTTTTCATGAGTTATTGCCCATAGTTTTGTGTTCCGTGCGGATTTGCATGCCTCTTAAGATCCCTTACATGTTTGAGAGATATGACCAGGAACTCGTCGTTTTCGTGTTTATGGTGTTTTCATGAGCTATTGCCCAAAATTTTGGGGTTCTAGGGTGATTTACAAAGACTTTAAGAACCAATACATGTTTGAGAGTTGATGACCAAAACCTCATTGTTTTCGTGTTTTATGGCCGTTTTTGTGAGCTATTACCCACTCTTTAGGGGATCGAGGGCGATTTACAATGACATGAAGACGTGATACATGTCGGAGAGATATGACCCAAAACTCGCAATTTTCGTTTTTTATGCCCGTCTTCATAAGCTATTGCCCACAGTTTTGGGGTTCCAGGGAGTTTTACATCAACCTTAAGACCTTATTCGTGTTTGAGAGTTATGACCAAAAAATCATCATTTTCGTGTTTTATGGTCGTTTTCATGAGTTATTGCCAGTTTTTGGGTTCTAGGCGATTTGCATGCCTCGTAAGAACCCTTGCATGTTGCGAGATATGACCAGAACTCCCTTTCCACGATTTATGGCCATTTTCATGAGCTATTGCCCATAGTTTTAGGGTTTCAGGCGTTTTACATTAACCTTAAGACCCGATACATGTTTGAGAGTTATGACCAAAACTCGTCTTTCATGTTTTATGGTCGCTTTCATGAGTTATTGCCCATAGTTTTTGGGTTCCGGTGGATTTGCATGCCTCGTAAGAACCCTTACATGAATGAGAGATAAGACCGAACTGCGTTTCGTGTTTATGGTCGTTTTCATGAACTATTGCCCAAAGTTTTGGGGTTCTAGGGCGATTTACAACGAACTTCAGAACCAATACATGTTTCAGAGTTTATGACCAAAACCTCATTGTTTTCGTGTTTTGTGGCCGTTTTATGAGCTATTGCCCACTGTTTAGGGTTTCGAGGGCGATTTACAATGATATTAAGACCTGATACATGTTGGAGAGATATGACCCAAAACTCGTAGTTTTTCGTGTTTTATGGCTATTTTCATGAGCTATTGCCCACAGTTTTGGGGTTCCTGGGCGTTTTACAACAACCTTAAGACCTGATACTTATTGGAGAGTTATGACCAAAAAATCATCGTTTTCATGTTTTATGGTCGTTTTCATGGGTTATTGCCCACAGGTTTTGGGTTCCACGCGGATTTGCATGCGTCGTATGAACCCTTACATGATTGAGAGATATGATCAAAAACTCGTCGTTTTCGCATTTTATGGTCGTTTTCATGAGCTATTGCCAACAATTTTGGGGTTGTAGGGCGATTTATAACGACCTTAAGAACCAATACATGTTTCAGAGTTTATGACCGAAAACCTCGTCGTTTTCATGTTTTATGTTGTTTTCATGAGTTATTGCCCATAGTTTTTGGGTTCCAGGCAGATTTGCATGCCTCGTAAGAACCCTTACGTGTTGAGAGATATGACCAGGAACTAATCGTTTTCGTGTTTATGGTGTTTTCATGAGCTATTGCCCAAAGTTTTGGTGTTCTAGGGAGATTTACAACGACCTTAAGAACCAATACATGTTTTAGAGTTTATGACCAAAACCTCGTCGTTTTCATGTTTTATGACCGTTTTATGAGCTATTGCCCACTGTTTAGGGGTTTGAGGGCGATTTAGGATGATATTAAGACCTGATAAATGTTGGAGAGATATGACCCAAAACTCGCAGTTTTTCGTGTTTTATGGCTGTTTTCATGAGCTATTGCCCACAGTTTTGGGGTTCTAGGGAGTTTTACAACAACCTTAAGACCTGATACTTGTTTGAGAGTTATGACCAAAAAATCATCGTTTTCTTGTTTTATGGTCGTTTTCATGGGTTATTGCCCGTAGTTTTTGGGTTCCAGGCAGATTTGCATGCCTCATAAGAACCCTTACGTGTTGAGAGATATGACCAGGAACTCGTCGTTTTCGTGTTTATGGTGTTTTCATGAGCTATTGCCCAAAGTTCTGGGGTTCTAGGGCGATTTACAACGAACTTAAGAACCAATACATGTTTGAAAGTTTATGACCAAAACCTCATCGTTTTCGTGTTTTATGGTCGTTTTTATGAGCTATTGCCCACTCTTAAGGGGTTCGAGGGCGATTTACAATGACATGAAGACCTGATACATGTTGGACAGATATGACCCAAAACTCGCAGTTTTCGTGTTTTATGGCTGTTTTCATGAGGTATTGCCCACAGTTTTGGGGTTCCAGGGCGTTTTACATCAACGTTAAGACCTGATACTTGTTTGAGAGTTATGACTAAAAAATCATCGTTTTCGTGTTTTATGGTTGTTTTCATGGGTTATTGCCCACAGTTTTTGGTTTCCAGGTGGATTTGCATGCCTCGTATGAACCCTTACATGATTGAGATATGATCAAAAACTCGTCGTTTTGGCATTTTATGGTCGTTTTCATGAGCTATTGCCAACAATTTTGGGGTTGTAGGGCGATTTATAACGACCTTAAGAACCAATACATGTTTCAGAGTTTATGACCAACACCTAATTGTTTTCATGTTTTATGGTGTTTTCATGAGTTATTGCCCATAACTTTTGCGTTCCGGGCGGATTTGCATGCCTCTTAAGAACCCTTACATGTTTGATTGATATAACCAGGAACTCGTTGTTTTCGTGTTTATGGTGTTTTCATGAGCTATTGCCCAAAGTTCTGGGGTTCTAGGGCGATTTACAACGACCTTAAGAACCAATACATGTTTGAAAGAGTTTATGACCAAAACCTCATCGTTTTCGTGTTTTATGGCCGTTTTTATGAGGTATTGCCCACTCTTAAGGGGTTCGAGGGCGATTTACAATGACATGAAGACCTGATACATGTTGGAGAGATATGACCCAAAACTCGTAGTTTTCGTGTTTTATGGCTGTTTTCATGAGGTATTGCCCATAGTTTTGGGGTTCCAGGGCGTTTTACATCAACGTTAAGACCTGATACTTGTTTGAGAGTTATGACCAAAAAAATCATCGTTTTCGTGTTTTATGGTTGTTTTCATGGGTTATTGCCCACAGTTTTTGGTTTCCAGGTGGATTTGCATGCCTCGTATGAACCCTTACATGATTGAGATATGATCAAAAACTCGTCGTTTTGGCATTTTATGGTCGTTTTCATGTGCTATTGCCAACAATTTTGGGGTTGTAGGGCGATTTACAACGACCTTAAGAACCAATATATGTTTGAGATTTTTTGACCAAAGCATCATCGTTTTCGTGTTTTATGTCCGTTTTATGAGCTATTTCCCACTGTTTAGGGATTCGAGGGCGATTTACAATGATATTAAGACCTGATACATGTTGGAGAGATATGACCCAAAACTCGCAGTTTTCGTGTTTTATGGCTGTTTTCATGAGGTATTGCCCACAGTTTTGGGGTTCCAGGGCGTTTTACATCAACGTTAAGACCTGATACTTGTTTGAGAGTTATGACCAAAAAATCATCGTTTTCGTGTTTTATGGTTGTTTTCATGGGTTATTGCCCACAGTTTTTGGTTTCCAGGTGGATTTGCATGCCTCGTATGAACCCTTACATGATTGAGAGATATGATCAAAAACTCGTCGTTTTGGCATTTTATGGTCGTTTTCATGAGCTATTGCCAACAATTTTGGGGTTGTAGGGCGATTTATAACGACCTTAAGAACCAGTACATGTTTCAGAGTTTATGAGCAACACCTAATTGTTTTCATGTTTTATGGTGTTTTCATGAGTTATTGCCCATAGTTTTTGTGTTCCAGGCGGATTTGAATGCCTTTTAAGAACCCTTACATGTTTGAGAGATATGACCAAGAACTCGTCGTTTTCGTGTTTATGGTGTTTTCATGAGCTATTGCCCAAAATTTTGGGGTTCTAGGGTGATTTACAACGACTTTAAGAACCAATACATGTTTGAGAGTTGATGACCAAAACCTCATCGTTTTCGTGTTTTATGGCCGTTTTTATGAGCTATTAACCACTCTTTAGGGGATCGAGGGAAATTTACATTGACATGAAGACGTGATACACGTTGGAGAGATATGACCCAAAACTCGCAGTTTTCGTGTTTTATGGCCGTCTTCATGAGCTATTGCCCACAGTTTTGGGGTTCCGGGGAGTTTTACATCAACCTTAAGACCTTATTCGTGTTTGAGAGTTATGACCAAAAAATCATCATTTTCTTGTTTTATGGTCGTTTTCATGATTTATTGCCCACAGTTTTTAGGTTCCAGGCGGATTTGCATGCCTCGTAAGAACCCTTACATGTTTGCGAGATATGACCAGGAACTCGTCCTTTTCACGATTTATGGCCATTTTCATGAGCTATTGCCCATAGTTTTAGGGTTTCCAGGGCGTTTTACATTAACCTTAAGAGCCGATACATGTTTGAGAGTTATGACCAAAAACTCGTCGTTTTCATGTTTTATGGTCGTTTTCATGAGTTATTGCCCATAGTTTTTGGGTTCCACACGGATTTGCATGCCTCGTAAGAACCCTTACATGAATGAGAGATAAGACCAGAAAGTCGTCGTTTTCGTGTTTATGGTCGTTTTCATGAACTATTGCCCAAAGTTTTGGGGTTCTAGGGCGATTTACAACGAACTTAAGAACCAATACATGTTCAGAGTTTATGACCAAAACCTCATCGTTTCCATGTTTTGTGGCCGTTTTATGAGCTATTGCCCACTGTTTAGGGGTTCGAGGGCGATTTACAATGATATTAAGACCTGATACATGTTGGAGAGATATGACCCAAAACTCGTAGTTTTTCGTGTTTTATGGCTGTTTTCATGAGCTATTGCCGACAGTTTTGGGGTTCCTGGGTGTTTTACAGCAGCCTTAAGACCTGATACTTGTTTGAGAGTTATGACCAAAAAATCATCGTTTTCTTGTTTTATGGTCGTTTTCATGGGTTATTGCCCACAGTTTTTGGGTTCCAAGTGGACTTGCATGCCTCGTACAAACCCTTACATGATTGAGAGATATGATCAAAAACTCGTCGTTTTCGCATTTTATGGTCGTTTTCATGAGCTATTACCAACAATTTTGGGGTTGTAGGGCGATTTATAACGACCTTAAGAACCAATACATGTTTCAGAGTTTATGACCAAAACCTCGTCATTTTCATGTTTTATGGTGTTTTCATGAGTTATTGCCCATAACTTTTGCGTTCCGGGCGGATTTGCATGCCTCTTAAGAACCCTTACATGTTTGATTGATATAACCAGGAACTCGTTGTTTTCGTGTTTATGGTGTTTTCATGAGCTATTGCCCAAAGTTCTGGGGTTCTAGGGCGATTTACAACGACCTTAAGAACCAATACATGTTTGAAAGATTTTATGACCAAAACCTCATCGTTTTCGTGTTTTATGGCCGTTTTTATGAGGTATTGCCCACTCTTAAGGGGTTCGAGGGCGATTTACAATGACATGAAGACCTGATACATGTTGGAGAGATATGACCCAAAACTCGTAGTTTTCGTGTTTTATGGCTGTTTTCATGAGGTATTGCCCATAGTTTTGGGGTTCCAGGGCGTTTTACATCAACGTTAAGACCTGATACTTGTTTGAGAGTTATGACCAAAAAATCATCGTTTTCGTGTTTTATGGTTGTTTTCATGGGTTATTGCCCACAATTTTTGGTTTCCAGGTGGATTTGCATGCCTCGTATGAACCCTTACATGATTGAGATATGATCAAAAACTCGTCGTTTTGGCATTTTATGGTCGTTTTCATGTGCTATTGCCAACAATTTTGGGGTTGTAGGGCGATTTATAACGACCTTAAGAACCAGTACATGTTTCAGAGTTTATGACCAACACCTAATCGTTTTCATGTTTTATGGTGTTTTCATGAGTTATTGCCCATAGTTTTTGTGTTCCAGGCGGATTTGCATGCCTCTTAAGATCCCTTACATGTTTGAGAGATATGACCAGGAACTCGTCGTTTTCGTGTTTATGGTGTTTTCATGAGCTATTGCCCAAAATTTTGGGGTTCTAGGGTGATTTACAAAGACTTTAAGAACCAATACATGTTTGAGAGTTGATGACCAAAACCTCATCGTTTTCGTGTTTTATGGCCGTTTTTGTGAGCTATTACCCACTCTTTAGGGGATCGAGGGCGATTTACAATGACATGAAGACGTGATACATGTCGGAGAGATATGACCCAAAACTCGCAATTTTCGTTTTTTCTGCCCGTCTTCATAAGCTATTGCCCACAGTTTTGGGGTTCCAGGGAGTTTTACATCAACCTTAAGACCTTATTCGTGTTTGAGAGTTATGACCAAAAAATCATCATTTTCGTGTTTTATGGTCGTTTTCATGAGTTATTGCCCACAGTTTTTGGGTTCTAGGCGGATTTGCATGCCTCGTAAGAACCCTTGCATGTTTGCGAGATATGACCAGGAACTCGTCCTTTCCACGATTTATGGCCATTTTCATGAGCTATTGCCCATAGTTTTAGGGTTTCCAGGGCGTTTTACATTAACCTTAAGACCCGATACATGTTTGAGAGTTATGACCAAAAACTCGTCGTTTTCATGTTTTATGGTCGTTTTCATGAGTTATTGCCCATAGTTTTTGGGTTCCAGGTGGATTTGCATGCCTCGTAAGAACCCTTACATGAATGAGAGATAAGACCAGAAACTCGTCGTTTTCGTGTTTATGGTCGTTTTCATGAACTATTGCCCAAAGTTTTGGGGTTCTAGGGCGATTTACAACGAACTTCAGAACCAATACATGTTTCAGAGTTTATGACCAAAACCTCATTGTTTTCGTGTTTTGTGGCCGTTTTATGAGCTATTGCCCTTGTTTAGGGTTTTGAGGCGATTTACAATGATATTAAGACCGATACATGTTGAGAGATATGACCCAAAACTCGTAGTTTTCGTGTTTTATGGCTTTTCATGAGCTATTGCCCACAGTTTGGGGTTCTGGCGTTTACAACAACCTTAAGACCTGATACTTATTGGAGAGTTATGACCAAAAAATCATCGTTTTCATGTTTTATGGTCGTTTTCATGGGTTATTGCCCACAGGTTTTGGGTTCCACGCGGATTTGCATGCGTCGTATGAACCCTTACATGATTGAGAGATATGATCAAAAACTCGTCGTTTTCGCATTTTATGGTCGTTTTCATGAGCTATTGCCAACAATTTTGGGGTTGTAGGGCGATTTATAACGACCTTAAGAACCAATACATGTTTCAGAGTTTATGACCGAAAACCTCGTCGTTTTCATGTTTTATGTTGTTTTCATGAGTTATTGCCCATAGTTTTTGGGTTCCAGGCAGATTTGCATGCCTCGTAAGAACCCTTACGTGTTGAGAGATATGACCAGGAACTAATCGTTTTCGTGTTTATGGTGTTTTCATGAGCTATTGCCCAAAGTTTTGGTGTTCTAGGGAGATTTACAACGACCTTAAGAACCAATACATGTTTTAGAGTTTATGACCAAAACCTCGTCGTTTTCATGTTTTATGACCGTTTTATGAGCTATTGCCCACTGTTTAGGGGTTTGAGGGCGATTTAGGATGATATTAAGACCTGATAAATGTTGGAGAGATATGACCCAAAACTCGCAGTTTTTCGTGTTTTATGGCTGTTTTCATGAGCTATTGCCCACAGTTTTGGGGTTCTAGGGCGTTTTACAACAACCTTAAGACCTGATACTTGTTTGAGAGTTATGACCAAAAAATCATCGTTTTCTTGTTTTATGGTCGTTTTCATGGGTTATTGCCCGTAGTTTTTGGGTTCCAGGCAGATTTGCATGCCTCATAAGAACCCTTACGTGTTGAGAGATATGACCAGGAACTCGTCGTTTTCGTGTTTATGGTGTTTTCATGAGCTATTGCCCAAAGTTCTGGGGTTCTAGGGCGATTTACAACGACCTTAAGAACCAATACATGTTTGAAAGTTTATGACCAAAACCTCATCGTTTTCGTGTTTTATGGTCGTTTTTATGAGCTATTGCCCACTCTTAAGGGGTTCGAGGGCGATTTACAATGACATGAAGACCGATACATGTTGGAGATATGACCCAAAACTTCATGCTTCGTGTTTTATGGCTGTTTTCATGAGGTATTGCCCAGTTTTGGGGTTCCGTATGCGTTTACATCAACCTTAAGACCTGATACTTGTTTGAGAGTTATGACTAAAAAATCATCGTTTTCGTGTTTTATGGTTGTTTTCATGGGTTATTGCCCACAGTTTTTGGTTTCCAGGTGGATTTGCATGCCTCGTATGAACCCTTACATGATTGAGATATGATCAAAAACTCGTCGTTTTGGCATTTTATGGTCGTTTTCATGAGCTATTGCCAACAATTTTGGGGTTGTAGGGCGATTTATAACGACCTTAAGAACCAATACATGTTTCAGAGTTTATGACCAACACCTAATTGTTTTCATGTTTTATGGTGTTTTCATGAGTTATTGCCCATAGTTTTTGTGTTCCAGGCGGATTTGCATGCCTCTTAAGATCCCTTACATGTTTGAGAGATATGACCAGGAACTCTTCTTTTTCGTGTTTATGGTGTTTTCATGAGCTATTGCCCAAAATTTTGGGGTTCTAGGGTGATTTACAACGACTTTAAGAACCAATACATGTTTGAGAGTTGATGACCAAAACCTCATCGTTTTCGTGTTTTATGGCCGTTTTTATGAGCTATTACCCACTCTTTAGGGGATCGAGGGTGATTTACAATGACATGAAGACGTGATACACGTTGGAGAGATATGACCCAAAACTCGCAGTTTTCATGTTTTATGGCCGTCTTCATGAGCTATTGCCCACAGTTTTGGGGTTCCGGGGTGTTTTACATCAACCTTAAGACCTTATTCGTGTTTGAGAGTTATGACCAAAAAATCATCATTCTCGTGTTTTATGGTCGTTTTCATGATTTATTGCCCACATTTTTTGGGTTCCAGGCGGATTTGCATGCCTCGTAAGAACCCTTACATGTTTGCGAGATATGACCAGGAACTCGTCCTTTTCACGATTTATGGCCATTTTCATGAGCTATTGCCCATAGTTTTAGGTTTTCCAGGGCGTTTTACTTTAACCTTAAGACCCGATACATGTTTGAGAGTTATGACCAAAAACTCGTCGTTTTCATGTTTTATGGTCGTTTTCATGAGTTATTTCCATAGTTTTGGGTTCCACGATTTGCATGCCTCGTAAGAACCCTTACATGAATGAGAGATAAGACCGACTTCGTCGTTTTCGTGTTTATGGTCGTTTTCATGAACTATTGCCCAAAGTTTTGGGGTTCTAGGGCGATTTACAACGAACTTAAGAACCAATACATGTTTCAGAGTTTATGACCAAAACCTCATCGTTTCCATGTTTTGTGGCCGTTTTATGAGCTATTGCACACTGTTTAGGGGTTCGAGGGCGATTTACAATGATATTAAGACCTGATACATGTTGGAGAGATATGACCCAAAACTCATAGTTCTTCGTGTTTTATGGATGTTTTCATGAGCTATTGCCCACAGTTTTGGGGTTCCTGGGTGTTTTATAGCAGCCTTAAGACCTGATACTTGTTTGAGAGTTATGACCAAAAAATCATCGTTTTCTTGTTTTATGGTCGTTTTCATGGGTTATTGCCCACAGTTTTTGGGTTCCAGGTGGACTTGCATGCCTCGTACGAACCCTTACATGATTGAGAGATATGATCAAAAACTCATCGTTTTCGCATTTTATGGTCGTTTTCATGAGCTATTACCAACAATTTTGGGGTTGTAGGGCGATTTATAACGACCTTAAGAACCAATACATGTTTCAGAGTTTATGACCAACACCTAATCTTTTTCATGTTTTATGGTGTTTTCATGAGTTATTGCCCATAACTTTTGCATTCCGGTCGGATTTGCATGCCTCTTAAGAACCCTTACATGTTTGATTGATATAACCAGGAACTCGTCGTTTTCGTGTTTATGGTGTTTTCATGAGCTATTGCCAAAGTTCTGGGGTTCTAGGGCGATTTACAACGACCTTAAGAACCAATACATGTTTGAGAGTTTATGACCAAAACCTCATCGTTTTCGTGTTTTATGGCCGTTTTTATGAGCTATTGCCCACTCTTAAGGGGTTCGAGGGCGATTTACAATGACATGAAGACCTGATACATGTTGGAGAGATATGACCCAAAACTCGCAATATTCGTGTTTTATGTCCGTCTTCATAAGCTATTGCCCACAGTTTTGGGGTTCCGGGGAGTTTTACATCAACCTTAAGACCTTATTCGTGTTTGAGAGTTATGACCAAAAAATCATCATTTTCGTGTTTTATGGTCGTTTTCATGAGTTATTGCCCACAGTTTTTGGGTTCTAGGCGGATTTGCATGCCTCGTAAGAACCCTTGTATGTTTGCGAGATATGACCAGGAACTCGTCCTTTCCACAATTTATGGCCATATTCATGAGCTATTGCCCATAGTTTTAGGCACTAGTGCAGAGCCCCCCCTTTAAATCCGGTTGGGAGGGCCCTCTAACAGCGGTTCCCCAACCGCTGTTGAGGGTTCGATGTTAGAGGGGGGGCCCCTTTAACACCGGTTCTTATACGAACCGGTGTTAAAGGGTGGCGCGTCTGCCAGAAGTTCAGTTCCCTTTAACACCGGTTCGTATCTGGAACCGGTGTTAAAGGTTCTTCTGTCGCGGCAGAGATTTAGGCCGTTTTCCTGCATGCTAGTACAGTCCTCGAACAACATCATTTTTATGCAATCCAATCGACATATTTTTTTTGATACAAAAGAAGGAGAAATGTATTTGAACATTCTTCCATGCCAAGTAATTTTCTGTAGGACGAGAATCTCTTGTTATTTATATAATTCTATATAATGATTGGCAACTTCACATAAGTAGAGTAAAAACACGGCTTGTGAAACCTTTACACATGAGTCACGAGGTTGCAAATAAATAATAATATGGTGGACCTAATAAGAAGCGAGTGGTCCTTCGCCTCCATGCCCCACGTCCATAATGATGTAATTGCCAAGCCTGTGCGCATGTACTGCAGAAATGGAGGTTATGCATTTCATGTGTGTCACGGTGTCAAGACTCTCCTAGTATATCTGCCAACAAACCCTCCATGTGCATGCATGCGGAGTATGTTATTGAAATGCCGACTTAATCTAGAAACTTTTGTGTAACACGTGTCCTAAAATATAATTACATTGGTATACATGTTGTGGAAGAGATTACTATAAGCTACTTTATCTGTCCAGCCTAAAATATAAAACACGAAAATATGTGCAGTTAACAATTTTAATCTTTAGCAGCCAATATATACAATACTATAGTATATATATCAGTTATGCATGGAAAAGTTATATCATTGTATTTTCTTAGAAAATTAATTTCATTCCATACCTCATCACATTTCACTAATCTGTAAGAGACATTATAAGTCAAATTACTATGAAAGTTACGATATTGACCAGAAGAAAAACACCGTATACTAAACAATTGAGTAAAATATATCAGCTAACTCGTTCCCAACTCCAATAAATCCATGAGTCACACCACGTGTGCTACTCACAACATTGAGTGGATCAGAATGGTATTGTTAGAAGTAGAAATTGGATACATGTAACAACTATGCCAAACATGTATATGAGTCGGTATAGTCTACATATTTCTCTTGGACCTTCCCGGACAAAGAGGTCACCGCATGCCACGTGCCCGCAGAAGATCACCATTATGCCGTGTGCTGCGGCTTGCTTCGCCCATGCCGATGAGAACGATTCCATCAGTCCATCGCCTGGGGAGATGCGATCAGGGATGTATGTAAAAAATTGCACTCGTCATATTTTTATTTTTAGTTTCCTTAATTTTTATGAAAGCAAGCGGTTTCTATTTAATATCTAGCTATCGGAGCAGCCGCTGACACTAGTGCAGAGCCCCCCCCTTTAACTCCGGTTGGGAGGGCCCTCTAACAGCGGTTCCCCAACCGCTGTTGAGGGTTCGGTGTTTGAGGGGGGGGGCCCTTTAACACCGGTTCTTATACGAACCGGTGTTAAAGGGTGGCGCACGTGGGCTGCCGAGCCTCAGCCCCCCTTTAATACCGGTTCGTATGGAACCGGTGTTATAAGATTCTTCGCGGCGAGATTTGCGTTTTCTGCGCGGCGAGAACTCTGCCATGGCGGGCAGATCTACCGCTTCTGCTCTCGGGCGATTACTGGAGGGGGAGCGAGGGGGAATCGATCGAGAGCGGTATACTTATAAATCGTCATCGGTACATACGAGTACATGAATAATTAAGCAACTATTATTATACACAAACATCGTCATCGGCACATACATCGTCATCGTTCATTTTGGTGGATATCTAAAGAGATCTCGCCAGCGTGATTACCTCATCAAGTATGAACCCGCCAATTCCTCTTGAATGGCTCGTATGCGTTCAAATGGTAGGAGTTGGTCCCGCATCCGTTCGATCTGAATATATATGAAGAATGGGCCGTCAATATATATATATATATATATAAGAATATAACTCAACACAATTGATGGTAATAAAATAATATTGTGGACTTTGTTTACTTACTCTAAGTTGTTCTAGTGCGGCTTGGCCTGTCGCACATATATATCGTGTTCTAATGAATTCGCAAACATCGTACCCACATAAGTTATTGCCGTGTCTCTGATGCGCGCACTTTACGAGAATAGAGAGTTCAATCAAAATAATAATCAATAAAGCATGATATAATGGAATTGGAAGCTAGCTAGTATTACTTACATTTTGGTCTACAAATTTTAGTTATTCTGACCATTCACCCACGGCCTGCCGTGAACATTTTCAAACCCTGTCCGACAAAGAAAATGGATAAAGGAGTAATTAATTACTTATTGTCACGAAGTTGCCGATCTAGTGCGATAATATGATTGAAATTACCTCTGGAGCATCTCTCTAAAGTCTGCCCATAGCTCTTTTTCTTTTAAATACGTATTAGTCCATGACAAGGACTTTTCTGAGTCGGGTTGAATGACTAGCGAATAAAGTGGAACCTACGCATAACTCATCATCATTACACTTAACATCGAGTAAGCGAAAAAGAATGTGTACAAGAGAGAGGGTACTCACGAGAAGTTGTAAGGCAATAGTATTTCCCTTTTGGTTTGTTGTCTCGGTAAAGACTTTAGCAAGTAATCTTACATTTGCGGGTTTGTCTCTTACCACTTCTTCATGAACTCTATTTGGGTCAACGAACCCAATGTCAAAGGGCCTCCTTTCATGCATTCCATAACCTTTTTCCTGCATAATAGTATATACATATATGGTGAGCATATATATATACATGCAATTAATGAAGTGAATGAGATGAGATAAAAATTACAGAAATAGTACTTACACACAATAAAGGCTGATGGCAGATTTGTCGAGTTCCTTCTGATTGAATAGAAAATGCAAGTCTTGAATGTTGAAGTCGATCGCGTCGTCTCCGCACAAGAAAATCTGATCTCTTATATGCGTCGTGATCCATTCTTCTTTTCTCGTCTTGCAGAAATGAAGGTACCACTTGTGCAATTTTTGCATCTTTGTTGGTAGATTCTTGAGCTCCTCTTTCTTGACTAGATTCTTCCCATACTTCCATGGCTGTATGGGGTTGACATCGCATTTGGGCAAGTTGTCTCCCATGACGTTCAAGTATGCAATGTAAGTCATCCCCATCTCATTGGCCTTTCTTTGTAGCTCTGCCTCGTAATCATCTACGGGAGGAGCGTCCCGTTTGTCAAACATTTGGAGCGGGGCGCATGATTGGTTTTCCTGCTCTCCGAGCATGGGAACTGTTTTACAGGGTGCCTCACGACTGCTACTTTGTCTCCCTACGCCTTGCATCCGCCTTCAAAATATGGCGTGTAGTCCCAAGCACAAGGGGGGTTTCAGGTTTCAAAAGATTTTTGTAAAACTTCTCCACCACCGCTGGATCTATTTTCTCCTTTGGCTCGGCCCGTCTAGGTGCAAAGAATTTCTTGACCTGTTCTTCCGAGATCCTATTGGTCTCCTCGTCGCTGCGATTCCACGGTAAAACCGGCAATGGCTTGGCGGAAGGCTGCGGGACGTAGCTTTTTGAACTCTTTGGCATACGGTTTCCTGCGGATTTCTTTGTGGCAGTGCTACTGATGCTCCTCGTGGCAGTTCTCTTCCGCTTACGCTGAGGAGATGGATGAAGCACCGGAGATGGCTGACGGGCCGGAGATGGCTGCCGCGTCGGAGATGGCTGCAGCGAGATATGAAGCTGCTCACAGCCAGCTGCGGAGGCAGGCGGGGTGCCGATGACCTCAATTTGGAAGCACAATGTGTTCCTTCTTCCAAAGAATGGTTGTTTTCACTGCAAATTTGAGTTGAGTTTCCCCTTCACCGTAGCATGGTCAGGTGCTTCCTCATATTCCTTCACAACCTCATCCACCCCGACAATAGCATAGCCATCTGGAATCGGTCGGCAGTGGTAAGTTCCACCAGCTACAGGAGGTAAGGCATAGCCATTAATCTCACATGCAGCTCAGCGTGTTCGCTCTCCGTGATCTCATCCACGGGGTATCGAGGACCCGTCATTTCAAGCGTGGGCTGCACGTTCTCCGTGGAAGCCACACTGCTTTTCAGCAGATCCGCAGCGGGCAGCTTCAATGCGTGCTCTTCGTGCGCCGAGATGGGCGGTAGCTTGATGGCTCATTGTGCATTCACTTGCGCTGCGGCGCGCAAGTGCATGTTCTATCTGTGTCATCCGCTCATGCGCTCTTTTCTTTTCTGCCGCCATCTGTAAGAGTCGCTCCGTCGGCAAACCCATCCTTCCATGTCATACCCCATGCCTCGTGCATGTCCGGTGTTCTTTTTACCGATGGCGGCGTGTGAGCTGGTCATTCTCTCTGTCGGGATGGAAGGTCTGGTGGATGTTTCCTCGTATGCCGTGATGAGTTCGGTGACGGGTTTGGCAAGGATGGTTGGGAAGATACACAATCTTGTTTGGGTCCAACCTTGCCCGATTCCGTAGAACCAAGTCTTTGCGTAGGTCCCACCCATCTCTTGGGTGTGATCCCTCTCGCCGAGGCCCTCTCAGCTTCCTCCCACTTAGGCCTCGAGATATGTAGCCACTGACCCGTCCTCTGGTGATATTCCTTCTTCGGGGCATTAAGCGTATTGGTTTCGACCTCTTTTTAGCTATAGCACTTTTTATATGTCTCAAATTCGGGCGTTGAGGTCTTATCTTTGCATAATATGCGTCTTAATCTGAGTCTCATGAGCTTTGACAAATTTGTTCAATTTTGTCTTCCGATTCGGAAAGCCTCAGCCATCTTCTTTAGAGTCCACTCTTTGACCTTTTCTTTATAACCGGTTGTTTTCATCCTCCTCTGGCGGAAGGGTGAAATTTACCAACAACGAATTCAAAGCGTTTCTTTGGATCATCATCGACAAAGGTACCGTCGCCCTTCTTTGGCTTATTCAATATTCAATTATGATTGGGATTTGGTCCCTAACAAGAACTCCACTGACGTATAAATTTGTCTGCGGCCTTCTTGGTCTCCATCGTCTGCCATCAACACGATCGCTTGATCGTGAACTTTTCACGATCTTTCAACGGCTCGCGCCTCGCTTGCTCTTTTTCGTAGAAGAAGATGGTTGCTGGCTGGTCGATCGAGGGCTAAAAGAAGAAAGAAGCGTTAATTAATACATGTAGAAGAAGATTGTTGGTGGAAGTCACCGAGGCTTAATCAATGCATATACCTCGCCGGACTTTGTAACCATTAAATTGCGTTCACCGAGTCTTCATCTTCTCCATGACTAGTACTTGAGTGTCGTCGTCATGTCCCTCCAAGTTCAGATATTGTGAGGTGTCCTCATCAATAATGTTCTCCATTATTTCTTCTTCTTCAAGGTTTCTACTAAGTGGATCCATAGTTTCTAAAACAATAATATTATCTAGAGTGCTAGCGGCGCTCTGGTCCAGGCGGCGTCGGCGTTTAAGCGTGGCCTATGAGCTCCAAGGCAGGCGGTGCTAGCCAGGCTCGTCGGCAGGCGGCGTCGGCGTTTAGGCGTGGCCTATGAGCTCCGGCGGCGGCGAGGCAGCTCTGCACGGGAAGAAGGCGAGGTGGTCGATTAGGGTTTAGGCGTGGCCTATTATAATATCTTTGCTATAAGCTATTTTATATCGTTCCGAGGCGAAGCACGGCGACGTGGCGAGCAGCCTGCAAAGGGCCCGGCGGCGTGGCGAGCAGCCACGCTGCACCCCTTTAACACCGGTTCGTGAAGAACCGGTGTTAAACTTTCGGGATCAACAAAGCCCTCGTTTCCACTAGTGCTCGTGGTAGTACTACCGGTTGTGTCGTCTGTAACACCTCAGTTTTAGATAAACATTATTTAGGGTTTGTTTGTGCATCATGTTTAAATTGTGCATTAAAGAACATAATGAAAACTCTAAACCCTAATCTCTCCTCTATTTGAAATCAATTCAAAATGACACACGACCAGCCGAGCACACTATGGGTAACGACGGTAGCACTAAAATTTAACACGGGCATGACACCGAACTTTAACGACGACGAGCTAGCTGTAGATAGGAGGGCCTCACCAGGCTCCGGCCAGGGCGAGGCGGCGGCGTCTCGGCGGGCGGCTCCGGCGTCTGGAAGAGGCGAGGCAGCGGCTCGATGTATGGCGAGGGCGGCGGCTCGGCGTCTGGCGGGCGGCGCTCCGGCGTCTGGCGGCGGCTCCGGCGGGCGAAGGCGGGCGCCCGGCGCGGCGTCTGGCTTCGGTGATCTTGCGCCTTATGCGGCGACTAGCTCCGACGGCGAGGGCTGGGCCAGCAGCGGTGCTCGCTCTCCTCTCTGGCGGGCGGTGGTTCGATCTGGCACTCGGGGGAAGAAAGGAGCGAAGGGGCGCATTTAATACCCCCCCTTTAACACCGGTTCGTGGCGGGAACCGGTGTTAAAGGGGATTCTTGTGCCATTTATTACCCCTCCTTAACACCGTTCGCCACGAACCGGTGTTAAAGAGAGTCTTGTGAAACGAAATAAATGCCCCCCCCCCTTTTAACACCGGTTCCTGTCTGGAACCGGTGTTAAAGGGGGGGCATTTATTTCATGCATTAAAGGGGCTTTTTTAATTCAAAAAATATGATATGAATTTAGAAAATTCATATCTTTTTCATTTCAACTCAGTAAAATATGAATAATATATCATAATTTTCAGAAAAATAATATCTATCCATTCATGTAAATCATTTTATATTTACTTTAATTGAATTTTTTTAAAATAATTAAAACACTTATTTCATGCATTAAAGGGGCTTTTTTAATTCAAAAAATATGATATGAATTTAGAAAATTCATATCTTTTTCATTTCAACTCAGAAAAATATGAATAATATATCATAATTTTCAGAAAATAATATCTATCCATTCATGTAAATCATTTTATATTTACTTTACATGAATTTTTTTAAATAATTAAAACACTTATTTCATGCATTAAAGGGCTTTTTAATTCAAAAATAAGATATGAATTTAGAAAATTCATATATTTTTCATTTCAACTCAGAAAAATATGAATAATATATCATAATTTTCAGAAAAATAATATCTATCCATTCATGTAAATGATTTTTATTAGATCAAATCATATTTTAATGCCGCATCTTTTTTATTAACATTTTTGAATTGATTGGATATTTAAATGTCGCATCTTTTGTATACACTTGAATCTCACCAAGCCTCTCTCAACTTGCATTGTTTTTTGATCAATGTGTTGGTGGTTTTTTGAATTAGCCATTTGGTGGTTGCTTCACAAAACCGTCCGTTTTTTATGCTCGGAAAATGGAAAATGCCTTTTTAGTGCGATAAAAAGGAAAACTCCTCTTGCAAACTATGCCTTGATTCTAGCCATAACATTGGTCATTTGACTAGAAAGCCAAGAAACCTCGAATGAAAATTAAGATACATGGCCAGATTAAGTAACAATTGGCCGAACTGGAACTGAAAATTAAGATACATAAAAGAACTGAAAATTAAGATACATGGCCAGATTAAGTAACAATTGGCCGAACTTGTTTCGGAATGTTGGAGTGATTCAGTCATGCTCCGCTACACACCGTAATACTACCCTTTGTAGTCGCCGTACTTCGCCCGCCATCATCGTTGTCAATGCCGGGGTCGCGTAATTGAACCTCTGGAGTACGCGTGCTGGACTTGAGGGTAGCGTGGGCTGGACTTGAGGGTAGCGTGGGCTGGACTTGAGGGTAGCGCAGACGGGTTAGAGTCGGCGGCGATGTCATAGGCCATGGCGCTGGAGAGTCGAGCGCCACCATAGCGGCCGGCCTCGTTGAAGTTAGGAGGTGGGCGTCCTCCTCTGTGGCGCCCTCTCATGCCGATCCACGAAGGCTTCCCAAGTAGGGAAATAGTCGGGATGCCATCTGGGATTCCTCATTCTCGGCGTGAGCTCGGTAGTAGTGGTTCGTGATGGCCATCCGGCGCCACACCTAGAGGGACAGGAGGAACTGCGCCTCGACGCTCGGCATCCAGCCGACGGGGACACGATGGCCCGGCGGGGTCGAGGCGCAGCGCCTCCGCCTCCACAGGGGTTAGTGCTACGGTGGAAGCCATGGGAAAGAGTGATGAGGTTGCGATATGAGTCTAGAGATGTGCAATGACAATGGAGGCCAACCCTACATATATATATAGTGAACTAGCGGGAAGAACTGGAGGAAGAACTGGCGGGAAGAAGAAAAATGGCGGGAAAAAATGGCGGATGAACCTTTAGTCCTGGTTGGAGACACCAACCGGGACAAAACGAGTCGACACTAATAATAGGGGTGAGTGCATGTCGACATTATGTCGGCGTGTAACTTGTCCCGGATGGTGTCACCAACCGGGACTAAAGATGAACCTTTAGTCCGGTTGGAGACACCAACCGGACTAATAATAGTGAGTGTCGACATTATTTTGTAAGTGTCAACACTATGTCGAGTTGCTTGTACTATAAATAGGCATCCTTGTGAGTCCAGTCCTCCCCGGTTTGAGGCGGGACACCACTACGGCAGTTTAGGGAGATGCCGATGGAGCCCAGTCCTCGGCATCTCAGAAAGCGGTCATAGAGGCACTCTAATATGTGAAATTAGTTAGCTCCACGGTGTATTGATCTAGTTAGAGAAGTTACAAAGCTGCAAGATGGTTTTCGAGCGAGGACACCACTACGGCCGTTTCGGGGAGATGCCGGAGCCTAGTCCTCCGGCATCTCAAGAAACTGGTCATAGAGGCACTCCTAATATGTGACCGCGGCGTTTGGAGATCAGATCTTAATGGTAAGTACAATCGGGACAACTTCTTCTCATAGTCCGGTCCATCCACAAAACATGAATAACACTCAAGACATGTATTAATATTAAAAACATGAACTAGAGTTACATAATATGAGCATGAACTTCTTGGCATATGCCCTTCCTTATGATCGCCCACGTAACCATGGAGCATCTTCTTTACTTAACGGAATGCTTGGTCAGTTTTCACCGTGAAGGCGGAATTTCATCAAACTTATTATAATCTTGACATGTCTGTCTTGTCCTCGATTCCCGATGTTTCTTTTCCCTGAAAGAACTATGTGACGCTTTGGCTCATCATATGATGTATTCGTTTGCATATTTTTTCTTTTTTGATGCGGAGGACATGTCCTTCACATAGAAAACCTGAGCCACATCATTGGCTAGGACGAATGGTTCGTCTAAGTTCTTCATAAGATTGTTGAGATCCACCGTTGTCATTCCGTACTTCTTTTCTACCTCAACCCCTCCTCCTGTTAGCTTGACCCATTTGCATCGAAACAAGGGGACCTTAAAATTAGGTCCATAGTCAAGTTCCCATATCTCCTCTATGAACCCATAATACGTGGTCTTTTGCCCATTGTCTTCTGCTGCATCGAAGCGGACACCACTGTTTTGGTTGGTGCTCTTTTTATCTTGGCCTATCGTGTAAAATGTATTCCCATTTATCTCGTACCCTTGGAAAGTACATACAGTCGAAGACGGTGTCCTGGCCAACAAGTACAGCTGATCCCCAACAGTGGTGTTATTCGTGAGAAGTCTTTGCAGCCAGCCGCCAAAACTCGCCATGTGTTCACTTATAATCCATTCATCAGACTGCCCCGGGTGTTTGAGGCGTATTAAATTCTTGTGTTCATTGATATACGGGGCAACCAAGATAGATCTTTGTAAAACCGTGTAGTGTGCTTGATTGAGAGAATGCCCGTCCCTACATATCATTGCTTTACATCCTAGGGTGCCTTTTCCACGATTCTCCCTCATGTCGTGATTCTGGAACACCAATCGCCTTAAGGTCAGAATAAAATCAACACAGAACTCAATGACCTCCTCTGTTACATAGCCCTTGGAGATGCTTCCTTCTGGCCTAGCACGGTTATGAACATATTTCTTTAAGACTCCATGTACCTCTCAAAGGGAACATATTGTGTAGAAATCTGACCGAGAATGGCAATCTCTTCTACTAGGTGAACCAGAGATGCGTCATAATATTGAAGAAGGATGGTGGGAACACCAACTCAAAGTGACAAGACATTGGGCCACATCTTTGTAACCACTGGTAGGCTTTACGGATCGATTACCTTCGAGATATTGCATTGTGGAATGCACATAGCTTCACAATGGGTACTCGAACATTTTCGGTGAAGCCCCTCAATGCAATCGGAAGCAATTGTGTCATAATCACGTGGCGATCATGAGACTTGTGTTTTGGAATTTTTCTCTGCCATATTTATTATTCCCTTTATATTCGACGAGAAGCAGACGGGACCTTGATCTGCTCGGACATTCAAAAAGATTTCCTTCTCTGCTTTGGTAAGAGCGTGGTGGCAGGAGTTAAGTGGCATCGTTTACCCTTCGTTCTCGGGATGCATAGGCTCTTCAGGCCTTCGACGTTCTGGTCTGTCGTGCTTCGTGTATCTTTTGTCTTCCCATACACTCCTAGAAAGCCTAGCAGGTTCACGCAAACATTCTTCGCCACGTGCATCACGTCGATTGAAGAGCGGACCTCTAAGACTTTCCAATAGGGTAGGTCCCAAAATATAGATTGCTTCTTCCACATGGGCGTGTCGGCATCGTCATTGAACAGATAGACTGCGGGACCTTTTCCAAAGATTACTTCTAGGTCGTTGACCATACCAAATACCTCCTCACGATGGAGGACGGGCTTCCTCCGGGTTACGCGAGACGTTTGAAATGCTTGCCTTTCTTTCTTCTTGGATGCAGTTCGGAAGAAATCGGCGATACCCTAGGTACACAACCTTCTTACATTTATCCAAATATACACTTTCATTATCATCTAAACAGTGTGTGCATGCATTGTATCCCTTGTTTTATGCCTGAAATGTTACTAAGAGCCAATCATTGATGGTTCTGAAAGCAATGCTCGTAGGTCAAATGGCTCCCCTTTGTGCTCATCCCACATGCGTACACCTGGTTTGGCCCACAGCTGTAAAAGTTCTTCAACTAATGGCCTTAGGTACACATCAATGTCGTTGCCGGGTTGCCTCGGGCCTTGGATGAGCACTGGCATCATAATGAACTTCCTCTTCATACACAACCAAGGAGGAAGGTTATAGATACATAGGGTCACAGGCCAGGTGTTGTGACTGCAGCTTTGCTCACCAAAAGGATTCATGCCGTCTGTACTTAGACCAAACCTTAAGTTCCTTGCGTCACCTGCGAAGTCCGGGTACTCTCGCTCGACTTTTCTCCACTATGACCCATCAGCGGGGTGTCTCAACATCGCGTCTTTCTTACGGTCTTCCATGTGCCATCGCAACAACTTGGCATGCTCTTTATTTCTGAAGAGACGTTTTAACCGTGGTATTATAGGAGCATACCACATAACCTTGGCGGGAACCTTCTTCCTAGGGGCCTCGCCCTCAACATCGCCAGACTGTCTCGTCTCGATCTTATACCAGATGTAGTGCATACGGGCATGCATCCAAATTCTCGTACTTCTCACGCGATAGAGGATGCACATTAATGCAGCATGTATCTTCTCCGCGTCTAATCCTAGAGGGCGCACAACCTTCTTTGCTTGGTATGTCCGTCGGGCAACTCATTATTTCTTGGAAGAAGATTCTTCATTTTACCAACAACTTTGAAAATCTACGTCGGTCACACCATTCTGCCTTCCATTGCAACAAATCCGATTGTGGCACCTAGCTTTTGTGGCCATCTTCGCAAGTTGGATACAACAATGTTTTGTGATCCTTTAACATCGCTGACTTCTCCTTCTCCTTTTCGTTTCACATTCTTCCTTTGCATCGGTAATGGCCCGACCAAGATCGTCATCGGGCCCATCTGCTCCTCTTGATCTTCATTATCTACCTCCGTTGCATTATCATCATATTCGTGATACATATTATGATAGTTTTCATCATCCTCTTCTTCTTTGTTGTCTTCCATCACAACCCCTTTTCTCCGTGCTTGGTCCAACAATTATAGCTGGGCATGAAACCGGATCAAGCGGTGGGCGTGAATGGTTACGGTATTTGAGTAGTCTTTCTTGTTACGACGGTGAACACACACGGACACATAAAACCATTGTGACCACGGTTTGCATTAGCCACAACGATGAAATTTTGGAGGCCGTAATGTACTCGGAAGTCGGCGGTCACCGTACATCCATTGTCGATTCATGCATTAATATGTAGTATATATCAAAAATAATAGGGAGATAAACATTTATATATATAGTACATCAATGACACATGAAACTATAGTTGCCTACCTCGGCCGAGACGGAAAGAGCAACAAGAAAGCTTATTTTGAGCTCTCGGGCATTTCACGAACACCTCTAGTGCATATGAAAAACACAAACTAGCACTCTTCACCCTCTTGCTAGGCTCCAAAATGTGAAAGAATGGAAGAGTGGGGTGTGTGTGGCTGGTGGTGTCTTATATAGCCCCCTTTAACACGGTTCGTGCCACGAACCGATGTTAAAGGGTCTTGTAACCAGTGCGGGGACCTTTAACACCGGTTCGTGGCATGAACCGGTGTTAAAGGGGGGCTCCTTTAATGCCGCAGAGGCCACGTTGGTACGGCCACCCCTTTAACACCGGTTCGTAGAAGAACCGGTGTTAAAGCCCATTTTCGGGATCAACAAAAGCCCTCGTTTCCACTAGTGAGGGTTTCCAGGGCGTTTTACATTAACCTTAAGACCCGATACATGTTTGAGAGTTATGGCCAAAAACTCGTCGTTTTCATGTTTTATGGTCGTTTTCATGAGTTATTGCCCATAGTTTTTGGGTTCCAGGTGGATTTGCATGCCTCGTAAGAACCCTTACATGAATGAGAGATAAGACCAGAAACTCGTCGTTTTCGTGTTTATGGTCGTTTTCATGAACTATTGCCCAAAGTTTTGGGGTTCTAGGGCGATTTACAACGAACTTAAGAACCAATACATGTTTCAGAGTTTATGACCAAAACCTCATTGTTTTCGTGTTTTGTGGCCGTTTTATGAGCTATTGCCCACTGTTTAGGGGTTCGAGGGCGATTTACAATGATATTAATACCTGATACATGTTTGAGAGATATGACCCAAAACTCGTAGTTTTTCGTGTTTTATGGCTGTTTTCATGAGCTATTGCCCACAGTTTTGGGGTTCCTGGGCGTTTTACAACAACCTTAAGACCTGATACTTGTTGGAGAGTTATGACCAAAAAATCATCGTTTTCATGTTTTATGGTCGTTTTCATGGGTTATTGCCCACAGGTTTTGGGTTCCACGCGAATTTGCATGCCTCGTACGAACCCTTACATGATTGAGAGATTTGATCAAAAACTCGTCGTTTTCGCATTTTATGGTCGTTTTCATGAGATACTGCCAACAATTTTGGGGTTGTAGGGCGATTTATAACGACCTTAAGAACCAATACATGTTTCAGAGTTTATGACCGAAAACCTCGTCGTTTTCATATTTTATGGTGTTTTCATGAGTTATTGCCCATAGTTTTTGGGTTCCAGGCAGATTTGCATGCCTCGTAAGAACCCTTACGTGTTGAGAGATATGACCAGAAACTCATCGTTTTCGTGTTTATGGTGTTTTCATGAGCTATTGCCCAAAGTTTTGGTGTTCTAGGGCGATTTAGAACGACCTTAAGAACCAATACATGTTTGAGAATTTATGACCAAAACCTCATCGTTTTCATGTTTTATGACCGTTTTATGAGCTATTGCCCACTGTTTAGGGGTTTGAGGGCGATTTACGATGATATTAAGACCTGATACATGTTGGAGAGATATGACCCAAAACTGGCAGTTTTTCGTGTTTTATGGCTATTTTCATGAGCTATTGCCCACAGTTTTGGGGTTCTAGGGCGTTTTACAGCAACCTTAAGACCTGATACTTGTTTGAGAGTTATGACCAAAAAATCATCGTTTTCTTGTTTTATGGTCGTTTTCATGGGTTATTGCCCGTAGTTTTTGGGTTCCAGGTAGATTTGCATGCCTCGTAAGAACCCTTAGGTGTTGAGAGATATGACCAGGAACTCGTCGTTTTCGTGTTTATGGTGTTTTCATGAGCTATTGCCCAAAGTTCTGGGGTTCTAGGGCGATTTACAACGACCTTAAGAACAAATACATGTTAGAAAGTTTATGACCAAAACCTCATCGTTTTCGTGTTTTATGGCCGTTTTTATGAGCTATTGCCCACTCTTAAGGGGTTCGAGGGCGATTTACAATGACATGAAGACCTGATACATGTTGGAGAGATATGACCCAAAACTCGCAATTTTTGTGTTATATGTCCGTCTTCATAAGCTATTGCCCACAGTTTTGGGGTTCCGGGGAGTGTTACATCAACCTTAAGACCTTATTCTTGTTTGAGAGTTATGACCAAAAAATCATCATTTTCGTGTTTTATGGTCGTTTTCATGAGTTATTGCTCACAGTTTTTGGGTCCTAGGCGGATTTGCATGCCTCGTAAGAACCCTTGCATGTTTGCGAGATATGACCAGGAACTCGTCCTTTCCACGACTTATGGCCATTTTCATGAGCTATTGCCCATAGTTTTAGCGTTTCCAGGGCGTTTTACATTAACCTTAAGACCCGATACATGTTTGAGAGTTATGACCAAAAACTCGTCGTTTTCATGTTTTATGGTCGTTTTCATGAGTTATTGCCCATAGTTTTTGGGTTCCAGACAGATTTGCATGCCACGTAAGAACCCTTACATGAATGAGAGATAAGACCAGAAACTCGTCATTTTCGTGTTTATTGTAGTTTTCATGAACTATTGCCCAAACTTTTGGGGTTCTAGGGCGATTTACAGCGAACTTAAGAACCAATACATGTTTGAGAGTTTATGACCAAAACCTCATCGTTTTCGTGTTTTGTGGCCGTTTTATGAGCTATTGCCCACTGTTTAGGGGTTTGAGGGCGATTTACAATGATGTTAAGACCTGATACATGTTGGAGAGATATGACCCAAAACTCGTAGTTTTTAGTGTTTTATGGCTATTTTCGTGAGCTATTGCCCATAGTTTTGGGGTTCCTGGGCGTTTTACAACAACCTTAAGACCTGATACTTGTTTGAGAGTAATGACCAAAAAATCATCGTTTTCGTGTTTTATGGTCGTTTTCATGGGTTATTGCCCACAGGTTTTGGGCTCCACGCGGATTTGCATGCCTCGTACGAACCCTTACATGATTAAGAGATATGATCAAAAACTCGTCATTTTCTTTTTATGGTCGTTTTCATGAGCTATTGCCAATAATTTTGGGGTTGTAGGGCGATTTATAACGACCTTAAGAATCAATACATGTTTCAGAGTTTATGACCGGAAACCTCGTCGTTTTAATGTTTTATGGTGTTTTCATGAATTATTGACCATAGTTTTTAGGTTCGAGGCGGATTTGCATGCCTCGTAAGAACCCTTACATGTTTGAGAGATATGACTAGGAACTCGTCGTTTTCGTGTTTATGGTGTTTTCATGAGCTATTGCCCAAATTTTTGGGGTTCTAGGGTGATTTACAACGACCTTAAGAACCAATTTATGTTTGAGAGTTTATGACCAAAACCTCATCGTTTTCATGTTTTATGGTCGTTTTCATGAGTTATTTCCCATAGTTTTTGGGTTCCACACGGATTTGCATGCCTCGTAAGAACCCTTACATGAATGAGAGATAAGACCAGAAACTCGTCGTTTTCGTGTTTATGGTCGTTTTCATGAACTATTTCCCAAAGTTTTGGGTTCCAGGGCGATTTACAACGAACTTAAGAACCAATACATGTTTCAGAGTTTATGACCAAAACCTCATCGTTTCCTTGTTTTGTGGTCGTTTTATGAGCTATTGCACACTGTTTAGGGGTTCGAGGGCGATTTACAATGATATTAAGACCTGATACATGTTGGAGAGATATGACCCAAATCTCGTAGTTCTTCGTGTTTTATGGCTGTTTTCATGAGCTATTGCCCACAGTTTTGGGGTTCCTGGGTGTTTTATAGCAGCCTTAAGACCTGATACTTGTTTGAGAGTTATGACCAAAAAATCATCGTTTTCTTGTTTTATGGTCGTTTTCATGGGTTATTGCCTACGCTTTTGGGTTCGGTGGACTTGCATGCCTCGTACGAACCCTTACATGATTGAGAGATATGATCAAAAACTCGTCGTTTTCGCATTTTATGGTCGTTTTCATGAGCTATTACCAACAATTTTGGGGTTGTAGGGCGATTTATAACGACCTTAAGAACCAATACATGTTTCAGAGTTTATGACCAACACCTAATCGTTTTCGTGTTTTATGGTGTTTTCATGAGTTATTGCCCATAACTTTTGCGTTTCGGGCGGATTTGCATGCCTCTTAAGAACCCTTACATGTTTGATTGATATAACCAGGAACTCGTCGTTTTCGTGTTTATGGTGCTTTCATGAGCTATTGCCCAAATTTCTGGGGTTCTAGGGCGATTTACAACGACCTTAAGAACCAATACATGTTTGAAAGTTTATGACCAAAACCTCATCGTTTTCGTGTTTTATGGCCGTTTTTATGAGCTATTGCCCACTCTTAAGGGGTTCGAGGGCGATTTACAATGACATGAAGACCTGATACATGTTGGAGAGATATGACCCAAAACTCGCAATTTTCGTGTTTTATGTCCGTCTTCATAAGCTATTGCCCACAGTTTTGGGGTTCCGGGGAGTTTTACATCAACCTTAAGACCTTATTCGTGTTTGAGAGTTATGACCAAAATGTAGGGGTTCGTAGCATGGAAAACAAAAATTTTCTATCGCATACAAACAAACAAGCCAAGATCTATCTACTAGATTGTAGCAACGAGTCGATAGAATAACTTACCCTCGAAGATTCCAAAGTGTTTAACGAGAGCGGATTCTCGTGGGTGATGTAGTCGTACTCTTTCCGATCTCAAGATCGTGTGGACGATCCTTCCCAGGCTGCGTTAAGCGGTGCTTCCCGATCGGTCACACGTTCGATTACTCGGCAGACCTTCCTCTCCCTTGTTCAGCGAGGCGGCGGAGGTTGTAGCACTCTCCTCGCGATTCCGCAGACAACTGGCGTGGTACGGAAGTAGAGGAGATCCATGAGGCTTCGCCTTAAGCGGGAGTATGGTGGATTATGAGAGAGGCTATTAGTGGTCTAGAGATTAGACACACCAATTAGAAGGCTCTAAACCGAGGCTAAAGCAATTAGAAGCTCTAAACCAAACGGCTCTAAACACGAGATTAGTGGTGGAAACTTGTGTGTCAAGGAGGAGCCTGCCCCTCCTTTTATGGGTGGAGGGTCTAGGCACGCCAGAGGGGAGGAGTCCCTCCCAACTCGTCCTAGGGCTGGGCGCGGCTGGAGGTGGGACTCCTCCTCCAAGTTGGTTCCAACTCCTCTTGCTTTCCCACAGGTTCCTGCTTCCCATAGTTTCTGTTTTAGCCGTTTGACTTTCAAACGGCAATTTGACTTTCATGTTTTTGGAACATCAAGAACACTTAGTACATGATGCAATCATTCAATGACACTCATGTACCCTCCCCCGGAGTCTTGGGACAATCCGAACCTTCTAGAACATTCATGAAAACACGGAATCATTCCCGAACTCCAACGGGACTTTCCTTATATGAATCTTATTCTCCGGACCATTCCGGATCACCTCGTGATATCCCGGATCCCATCCGAGACTCCGAACAACATTCGGTCTCTTTCTCATAATACCATAACTACTCAAAACAACGTCGAATCCTTAAGTGTGTCTCCCTACGGTTCGTGAATTAAGCGGACATGATCGAGACACTTCTCCGAACAATAACCAATAGAGGAATCTGGAAATTCATATGGCTCCCACATATTTCTACAATTACTTTGCGATCGAATGAACCACTTACATACGATACCAATTTCCCTTTGTCTCACGATAGTTTACTTATCCGAGGTTATGATCGTCGGTATCTCTGCATATCTAGTTCAACCTCGTTCTGAGATAAGTACTCTTTTCTCGTTCCGTGATATGTGATCCCTTGTGACCAAGTCACATGCTTTCAAGCCAATTGGATGACATTCCACCGAGAGGGCCAGTATATCTATCCGGTCATGTGGATGGACAAATCCCCTCTTGATCCATGTGTTTCAACCAATACTTTCCTAACACTTAATGCCACCTTTATAGCCACCCGATTCGGTGTGGTGTTTGATGTCATCAAAGCATCCGGTAAAGGTGATATGCATGATCTCATGGTGAAGGAATTAGGTTACTATGTATCAGAAAGCATATAGCAATTGAACTATTGAAATGACTTGATCTTTATGCTACGCTTATCAATAGGAGTATGTCCACCATATCATTCTCCTAACGATATGATCTTGTTGTTGATAACATCTCAATGTTCATGATATGGAAACCACAATCATTTAATCAACCAACAAGCTAGTGAAGTATAGAGGCTATACTAGGGACTTCAAATTAAGTTTACAAATCACACAAGTATTAATGTTTCCTTGTTAATACTATTATAGCATGAATGTAAACATTTATCATAAACACAAAGATATAATAATAACTACATTTATTATTGCCTCTAGGGCATATCTCCAGATCTCCACTTGCACTTGAGTCATCTAATCTAGATTACATGGTAATATACCGAACACCCATGGCGGTTTGGTGTTGGTCATGTTTTGCCCTCGGGAGAGGTTTAGTCAACGGATCCGCCACATTCAGATCTGTGTGTACTTTGCAAATCTTTATATCCCCATCTGGATATGTTCTCGAATAGCGTGAAAACGCATCTTGATATCTTGACTTCTTGTGTGACCTTGGTTCTTGCGCATTGGCTATGGCCCATGTTATCACAAGAGATAGACATTGGGTCCAACAAGACTTGGAACCACACGGCTGTAATGAACTCTTTCATCCATATCGCTTCTTGTGAAGCCTCCAAGCAGCCATGT
>CP125974.1:63963171-64070803 GCA_030063025.1 Avena longiglumis | reverse complement strand
ACTCATTGTTTTCTCGTTTTAAGGTCGTTTTATGAGCTATTGCCACAGCTTTGGGGTACTGTATGATTTGCGGGTCTGTAAGACTTCAAGGCTGGGCTTTTTATGGCTGTTATCATGGGTTATTGCCACAATTTTGAGGTTTCATGGAGATTTACATTTCGTAAGACCCGTACATGTTTGATAATTATGACCAAAACTTGTCGCTTTCGCTTTATGACCGCTTTCATGAGCTATTGCCCACGGTTTTGGGGTTCAGGCGATTTGCAAGGCTGTAAGACCCGACATTTTTTGAGAGTTATGAATAAAACTCCGCTTGCTTTTTTTACCGCTTTTCATGGGTTATTGCCCACAATTTTGAGGTTTCATGGCGATTTACATTTTTCGTAAGACCCGACATGTTTGAGAGTTATGACCAAAAATCTTGTTTTCGCTTTTATGACCGATTTAATGAGCTATTGCCTTTAGTTTTGGGGCTCCATGCATTTTCATGGCCTGTAAGACCCGATACATGTTTGAGAGATATGACCAAAACTCATTGTTTTCTCGCTTTTAAGGCCATTTTCATGAGCTATTGCCCACGCTTTGGGTATTAGGGCGACTTGATGGCCCGTAAGACTCGATACATGTTTGAGAGATATGACCAAAACTCGCTGCTTTTGTGTTTGACGACTGCTTTTGGCGCCCCACGAGATTTACAATGACCACAAGACCACAACGACGAAAACTCATTGTTTTCGCTTTATAGCCGCTTCATGAGCTATTGCCCATAGTTTTGGGGTACCACGATTTACAATGACCATAAACCCAATACATGTTTGATAGTTATGACCAAAAACTTGTCGTTATCACATTTTACCACTTTTTCATGAGCTATTGCCCACAGTTTTGGGGCTCGGAGATTTGATGGCCCATAAGACCCGATACATGTTTGAGAGATATGACAACAAAACTCCGCTTTTTGCATTTTAAGGCTGCTTTCATGAGCTATTGCCTACAATTTTGGGGTTCCATTGAGATTTACAACAACAAAGAAGACTAGATACATGTTTGAGAGTTATGAACAAAAAACTTTTGATTTCGCTTTTATGACCGCTTTTCATGAGCTATTGCCCATAGTTTTGGGGCTCTAGGAGATTTTCATGGCCTGTAAGACCCGATACATGTTTGAGAGATATGACCAAAACTCATTGTTTTCTCGCTTTAAGGTCGCTTTCATGAGCTATTGCCCACATTTTTGGGGTACTGTGCACTTGATGGCCCGTAAGACTCCATACATGTTTGATAGATCACCAAAACTTGTCGCTTTTGTGTTTCATGCACCGCTTTTGGCTCAAGGAGATTTACAATGACCACAAGACCCGATACATGTTTATGAAGTTACAACGAAAACTCATTGTTTTCTCGCTTTATAGCCGCTTTCATGAGCTATTGCCCATAGTTTTGGGGTACCGTGCGATTTACAACGACCATAAAACCCAATACATGTTTGATAGTTATGACCAAAACTTGTCGCTTTCGATTTTACCATTGTTTTCATGAGCTATTTCGATTTTGGGGTTCTGTGGATTTGCATGGCCCATAAGACCCGATACATTTTTTGAGAGTTATGAACAAAAACTCCGTTGCTTTTTTATGGTCATATCATGGGTTATTGCCACAATTTTGAGGTTTCATGGAGATTTACATTTATGTAAGACCTGTACATGTTTGATAGTTATGACCAAAACTTGTCGCTTTCGCTGCTTTATGACCGCTTTTCATGAGCTATTGCCCACGGTTTTGGGGTTCAGTGGCGATTTGCAAGGCCCGTAAGACCGATACATTTTTTGAGAGTTATGAATAAAACTCCGCTTTCGCTTTTTACGACTGCTTTCATGGGTTATTGCCACAATTTTGAGGTTTCATGGCGATTTACATTTCGTAAGACCCAGACATGTTTGAGAGTTATGACCAAAAATCGCCTTTTCGCTTTTATGACCGTTTTCATGAGCTATTGCCCTTAGTTTTGGGGCTCCAGGGCGATTTTCATGGCCCGTAAGACCCGATACATGTTTAAGAGATATGACCAGAAACTCATTGTTTTCTCGTTTTAATTAAGGCCGTTTTCATGAGCTATTGCCCACAGTTTTGGGTATTAGGGCGACTTGGATGGCCCGTAAGACTCGATACATGTTTGAGAGATATGAACAAAAACTCGTCATTTTTGTGTTTGACGACCGTTTTTGGCGTCCTACGGAGATTTACAATGACCACAAGACCACAACGAAAAACTCATCGTTTTCTCGTTTTATAGTCGTTTTCATGAGCTATTGCACATAGTTCTGGGGTACCGCGGCGATTTACAATGACCATAAAACCCAACACATGTTTGATAGTTATGACCAAAAACTTGTCGTTATCACATTTTACCACTTTTTCATGAGCTATTGCCAACAGTTTTGGGGCTCCGGGAGATTTGGATGGCCCATAAGACCCGATACATGTTTGAGAGATATGACAACAAAAACTCCGCGTTTTTTGCATTTTAAGGAAGTTTTCATGAGCTATTGCCTACAATTTTGGGGTTCCATTGAGATTTACAACAGTAAGACTAGATACATGTTTGAGAGTTATGAACAAAAAAATTTGATTTCGCGTTTTATGACCGTTTTCATGAGCTATTGCCCATAGTTTTTTGGGGCCCCAAGGAGATTTTCATGGCCCGTAAGACCCGATACATGTTTGAGAGATATGACCAAAACTCATTGTTTTCTCGCTTTAAGGTCGCTTTCATGAGCTATTGCCCACATTTTTGGGGTACTGTATGCTTGATGGCCCGTAAGACTCCATACATGTTTGATAGATCTCACCAAAACTTGTCGCTTTTGTGTTTGGCGCACTGCTTTTGGCGCTCAAGGGAGATTTACAATGACCACAAGACCCGATACATGTTTATGAAGTTACAACGAAAACTCATTGTTTTCTCGCTTTATAGCCGCTTTCATGAGCTATTGCCCATAGTTTTGGGGTACCGCGGCGATTTACAACGACCGTAAAATCCAATACATGTTTGATAGTTATGACCAAAAACTTGTCGTTTTCGCATTTTACCACTATTTTCATGAGCTATTTCCCTCGGTTTAGGGGTTCCAGGGTGATTTGCATGGCCCATAAGACCCGATATATTTTTTGAGAGTTATGAACAAAAAGTACGCGTTTTATGGCTGTTATCATGGGTTATTTCCCACAATTTTGAGGTTTCATGGATATTTACATTTCTGTAAGACCCGGTACATGTTTGAGAATTATGACCAAAAACTTGTCGTTTTCGCGTTTTATGACCGTTTTCATGAGCTATTGTCCACGGTTTTGGGGTTCCATGCATTTGCAAGGCCCGTAAGACCCGATACATTTTTGAGAGTTATGAATAAAACTCCGCTTGCCTTTTTACGACTGCTTTCATGGGTTATTGCCCACAATTTTGAGGTTTCATGGCGATTTACATTTTCGTAAGACCCGTACATGTTTGAGAGTTATGACCAAAAATCGCCTTTTTCGTGCTTTTATGACCGATTTAATGAGCTATTGCCTTTAGTTTTGGGGCTCTGTATGCATTTTCATGGCCCGTAAGACCCGATACATGTTTGAGAGATATGACCAAAACTCATTGTTTTCTCGCTTTAAGGCCGCTTCATGAGCTATTGCCCACGCTTTTGGGGTATTAGGGCTTGGATGGCCCGTAAGACTCGATACATGTTTGAGAGATATGACCAAAACTCGCTATTTTGTGTTTGACGACTGCTTTTACGCCCCCTAGGAGATTTACAATGACCACAAGACCACAACGAAAAACTCATCGTTTTCTCGTTTTATAGTCGTTTTCATGAGCTATTGCACATAGTTCTGGGGTACCACGGCGATTTACAATGACCATAAAACCCAACACATGTTTGATAGTTATGACCAAAAACTTGTCGTTATCACATTTTACCACTTTTTCATGAGCTATTGCCAACAGTTTTGGGGCTCCGGGAGATTTGGATGGCCCATAAGACCCGATACATGTTTGAGAGATATGACAACAAAAACTCCGCGTTTTTTTGCATTTTAAGGCTGTTTTCATGAGCTATTGCCTACAATTTTGGGGTTCCATTGAGATTTACAACAACAGAAGACTAGATACATGTTTGAGATTTATGAACAAAAACTTTTTGATTTCGCGTTTTATGACCGTTTTCATGAGCTATTGCCCAGTTTTGGGGCTCTAGGAGATTTTCATGGCCTGTAAGACCCGATACATGTTTGAGAGATATGACCAAAAACTCATTGTTTTCTCGCTTTAAGGTCGCTTTCATGAGCTATTGCCACATTTTTGGGGTACCAGGCGATTTTGATGGCCCGTAAGACTCCATACATGTTTGATAGATCTCACCAAAACTTGTCGCTTTTGTGTTTGGCGCACCGCTTTTGGCTCAAGGGAGATTTACAATGACCACAAGACCCGATACATGTTTATGAAGTTACAACGAAAACTCATTGTTTTCTCGCTTTATAGCCGTTTCATGAGCTATTGCCCATAGTTTTGGGGTACCGCGATTTACAACGACCATAAAACCCAATACATGTTTGATAGTTATGACCAAAAACTTGTCGCTTTCGTGATTTTACCATTGTTTTCATGAGCTATTTCGATTTTGGGGTTCCAGGTGATTTGCATGGCCCGTAAGACCCGATACATTTTTTGAGAGTTATGAACAAAACTCCGCTGCCCTTTTTATGGCTGTTATCATGGGTTATTGCCCACAATTTTGAGGTTTCATGGAGATTTACATTTATGTAAGACCCGTACATGTTTGATAGTTATGACCAAAAACTTGTCGCTTTCGCTGCTTTTATGACCGCTTTTCATGAGCTATTGCCCACGCTTTGGGGTTCCAGGCGATTTGCAAGGCCCGTAAGACCCGATACATTTTTGAGAGTTATGAATAAAAACTCCGCTTGCCTTTTACGACTGCTTTCATGGGTTATTGCCCACAATTTTGAGGTTTCATGGCGATTTACATTTTTCAGAAGACCCAGACATGTTTGAGAGTTATGACCAAAAATCGCCTTTTTCGCTTTTATGACCGTTTTCATGAGCTATTGCCCTTAGTTTTGGGGCTCCAGGGCGATTTTCATGGCCCGTAAGACCCGATACATGTTTAAAAGATATGACCAGAAACACATTGTTTTCTCGTTTTAATTAAGGACGTTTTCATGAGCTATTGCCCACAGTTTTGGGTATTAGGACGACTTGGATGGCCCGTAAGACTCGATACATGTTTGAGAGATATGAACAAAAACTCGTCATTTTTGTGTTTGACGACCGTTTTTGGCGTCCTACAGAGATTTACAATGACCACAAGACCACAACGAAAAACTCATTGTTTTCTCGTTTTATAGCCGTTTTCATGAGCTATTGCACATAGTTTTGGGGTACCGCGGCGATTTACAATGACCATAAAACCCAACACATGTTTGATAGTTATGACCAAAAACTTGTCGTTATCACATTTTACCACTTTTTCATGAGCTATTGCCAACAGTTTTGGGGCTCCGGGAGATTTGGATGGCCCATAAGACCCGATACATGTTTGAGAGATATGACAACAAAAACTCCGCGTTTTTTTGCATTTTAAGGCTGTTTTCATGAGCTATTGCCTACAATTTTGGGGTTCCATTGAGATTTACAACAACAGAAGACTAGATACATGTTTGAGATTTATGAACAAAAACTTTTTGATTTCGCGTTATATGACCGTTTTCATGAGCTATTGCCCATAGTTTTGGGGCCCCAAGGAGATTTTCATGGCCCGTAAGACCCGATACATGTTTGAGAGATATGACCAAAAACTCATTGTTTTCTCATTTTAAGGTCGTTTTCATGAGCTATTGCCCACAGTTTTGGGGTACCAGGGCTACTTGGATGGCCCGTAAGACTCCACACATGTTTGATAGATCTGACCAAAAACTTGTCGTTTTTATGTTTGGCGACCGTTTTTGGCGTTCAAGGGAGATTTACAATGACTACAAGACCCGATACATGTTTGCGAGTTACAACGAAAAAATCAGTGTTATCTCGTTTTATAGCCTTTTTCATGAGCTATTGCCCATAGTTTTGGGGTACCGCGGTGATTTACAACGACCGTAAAACCCAATAACTGTTTGATAGTTATGACCAAAAACTTGTCGTTTTCGCATTTTACCACTGTTTTCATGAGCTATTTCCCTCGGTTTAGGGGTTTTAGGGCGATTTGCATGGCCCGTAAGACCCGATATATTTTTTGAGAGTTATGAACAAAAAGTCCGCGTTTTATGGCTGTTATCATGGGTTATTGCCCACAATTTTGAGGTTTCATGGAGATTTACATTTCTGTAAGACCCGGTACATGTTTGAGAATTATGACCAAAAACTTGTCGTTTTCGCGTTTTATGACCGTTTTCATGAGCTATTGTCCACGGTTTTGGGGTTCCAGGGCGATTTGCAAGGCCCGTAAGACCCGATACATTTTTTGAGAGTTATGAATAAAAACTCCGCTGCTTTTTTACGACCGCTTTCATGGGTTATTGCCACAATTTTGAGGTTTCATGGCGATTTACATTTCGTAAGACCCAGACATGTTTGAGAGTTATGACCAAAAATCGCTTTTTCGCTTTTATGACCGATTTAATGAGCTATTGCCTTAGTTTTGGGGCTCCATGCGATTTTCATGGCCCTGTAAGACCCGATACATGTTTGAGAGATATGACCAAAACTCATTGTTTTCGCTTTAAGGCCTTTTCATGAGCTATTGCCCACAGCTTTGGGGTATTAGGGCGACTTGGATGGCCCGTAAGACTCGATACATGTTTGAGAGATATGACCAAAACTCGCTGCTTTTGTGTTCGACGACTGCTTTTGGCGCCCTACGGAGATTTACAATGACCACAAGACCACAACGAAAACTCATTGTTTTCTCGCTTTATAGCCGCTTCATGAGCTATTGCCCATAGTTTTGGGGTACCATGATTTACAAGGACCATAAAACCCAACACATGTTTGATAGTTATGACCAAAAACTTGTCGTTATCACATTTTACCACTTTTTCATGAGCTATTGCCAACAGTTTTGGGGCTCCGGAGATTTGATGGCCTGTAAGACCCGATACATGTTTGAGAGATATGACAAAAAACTCCGCTTTTTTGCATTTTAAGGCTGCTTTCATGAGCTATTGCCTACAATTTTGGGGTTCCATTGAGATTTACAACAACACAGAAGACTAGATACATGTTTGAGAGTTATGAACAAAAACTTTTGATTTCAAGGCTTTATGACCGCTTTTCATGAGCTATTGCCCATAGTTTTGGGGCTCTAGGAGATTTTCATGGCCCGTAAGACCCGATACATGTTTGAGAGATATGACCAAAAACTCATTGTTTTCTCGCTTTAAGGTCGCTTTTCATGAGCTATTGCCCACATTTTTGGGGTACTGTATGACTTGGATGGCTGTAAGACTCCATACATGTTTGATAGATCTCACCAAAAACTTGTCGCTTTTGTGTTTGGCACCGCTTTTGGCGCTCAGGAGATTTACAATGACCACAAGACCCGATACATTTTTTGAGAGTTATGAACAAAAACTCCGCGTTTTCGTCTTTGATAGCCGTTTTCATGAGCTATTGCCCATAGTTTTGGGGTACCGTGGCGATTTACAACGACCGTAAAACCCAATTCATGTTTGATAGTTATGACCAAAAACTTGTCGTTTTCGCATTTTACCATTGTTTTCATGAGCTTTTGCCCTCGATTTTGGGGTTCCAGGGCGATTTGCATGGCCCGTAGGACCCGATACATTTTTTGAGAGTGATGAACAAAAACTCCGCTGGCTTTTTATGGTCTGTTATCATGGGTTATTGCCCACAATTTTGAGGTTTCATGGAGATTTACATTTCAGTAAGACCCGTACATGTTTGATAGTTATGACCAAAAACTTGTCGCTTTCGCTTTTATGACCGCTTTCATGAGCTATTGCCCACGGTTTTGGGGTTCAGGCGATTTGCAAGGCCTGTAAGACCCGATACATTTTTGAGAGTTATGAATAAAACTCCGCTTTCTTTTTACGACCGCTTTCATGGGTTATTGCCACAATTTTGAGGTTTCATGGCGATTTACATTCGTAAGACCCAGACATGTTTGAGAGTTATGACCAAAAAATCGCTTTTTCGCTTTTATGACCGATTTAATGAGCTATTGCTTTTAGTTTTGGGGGCTCCAGGCGATTTTCATGGCCTGTAAGACCCGATACATGTTTGAGAGATATGACCAAAACTCATTGTTTTCTCGCTTTAAGGCCATTTTCATGAGCTATTGCCCACGCTTTTGGGGTATTAGGCGACTTGATGGCCCTGTAAGACTCGATACATGTTTGAGAGATATGACCAAAACTCGCTGCTTTTGTGTTCGACGACTGCTTTTGGCGCCCTACGGAGATTTACAATGACCACAAGACCACAACGAAAAACTCATTGTTTTCGCTTTATAGCCGCTTTCATGAGCTATTGCCCATAGTTTTGGGGTACCACGGCGATTTACAACGACCATAAACCCAATACATGTTTGATAGTTATGACCAAAAACTTGTCGTTATCACATTTTACCACTTTTTCATGAGCTATTGCCACAGCTTTGGGGCTCCGGAGATTTGATGGCCCATAAGACCCGATACATGTTTGAGAGATATGACAAAAACTCCGGCTTTTTTGCATTTTAAGGCTGCTTTCATGAGCTATTGCCTACAATTTTGGGGTTCCATTGAGATTTACAACAACAAGAAGACTAGATACATGTTTGAGAGTTATGAACAAAAACTTTTGATTTCGCTTTATGACCGCTTTCATGAGCTATTGCCCATAGTTTTGGGGCTCTAGGAGATTTTCATGGCCTGTAAGACCCGATACATGTTTGAGAGATATGACCAAAACTCATTGTTTTCTCGCTTTAAGGTCGCTTTTCATGAGCTATTGCCCACATTTTTGGGGTACCTGGCGACTTGATGGCCCGTAAGACTCCATACATGTTTGATAGATCTCACCAAAACTTGTCGCTTTTGTGTTTGGCACCGCTTTTGGCTCAGGAGATTTACAATGACCACAAGACCCGATACATGTTTATGAAGTTACAACGAAAAACTCATTGTTTTCGCTTTATAGCCGCTTTCATGAGCTATTGCCCATAGTTTTGGGGTACCGTATGATTTACAACGACCATAAAACCCAATACATGTTTGATAGTTATGACCAAAAACTTGTCGCTTTCGTGATTTTACCATTGTTTTCATGAGCTATTTCGATTTTGGGTTCCAGGTATGATTTGCATGGCCCATAAGACCCGATATATTTTTGAGAGTTATGAACAAAAACTCCGCTTTTTTTTATGGTCATATCATGGGTTATTGCCACAATTTTGAGGTTTCATGGAGATTTACATTTATAAGACCCAGACATGTTTGATAGTTATGACCAAAAACTTGTCGCTTTCGCTTTTATGACCGCTTTCATGAGCTATTGCCCACGGCTTTGGGGTTCCAGGCGATTTGCAAGGCTGTAAGACCCGATACATTTTTGAGAGTTATGAATAAAACTCCGCTGTTTCTTTTTTACGACCGCTTTCATGGGTTATTGCCACAATTTTGAGGTTTCATGGCGATTTACATTTCGTAAGACCCAGACATGTTTGAGAGTTATGACCAAAAAATCGCCTTTTCGCTTTTATGACCGATTTAATGAGCTATTGCCTTAGTTTTGGGGCTCCAGTGCATTTTCATGGCCCTGTAAGACCCGATACATGTTTGAGAGATATGACCAAAACTCATTGTTTTCTCGCTTTAAGGCCGCTTTCATGAGCTATTGCCCATAGTTTTGGGATATTAGGGCGACTTGGATGGCCCGTAAGACTCGATACATGTTTGAGAGATATGATCAAAAACTCGTCGTTTTTGTGTTTGACGACCGTTTTTTGTGTCCTAGGGAGATTTACAACGACCACAAGACCACAACGAAAAACTCATTATTTTCTCGTTTTATAGTCGTTTTCATGAGCTATTGCCCATAGTTTTGGGGTACCGCAAAGATTTACAACGATCGTAAAACCGAATACATATTTGATAGTTATGACCAAAAACTTGTCGTTATCACATTTTACCACTTTTTCATGAGCGATTGCCCATAGTTTTGGGGCTCCGGGGAGATTTGGATGGCCCGTAAGACCCGATACATGTTTGAGAGATATGACAAAAAACTCCGTGTTTTTTGCATTCTAAGGCCATTTTCATGAGCTATTTCCTACAATATTGGGGTTCCATTGAGATTTACAACAACAACAGTAAGACTAGATACATGTTTGAGAGTTATGAATAAAAAAATTTGATTTCGCGTTTTATGACTATTTTCATGAGCAATTGCCCATTGTTTTGGGGCTCCAGGGCGATTTTCATGGCCCGTAAGACCCGATACATGTTTGAGAGATATGACCAAAAACTCATTGTTCTCTTGTTTTAAGGTCGTTTTCCTGAGGTATTGCCCACATTTTTGGGGTACTGGCATTTTGGATGGCCTGTAAGACTCCATACATGTTTGATAGATCTCACCAAAAACTTGTCGCTTTTGTGTTTGGCGCACCGCTTTTGGCTCAAGGAGATTTACAATGACCACAAGACCGATACATGTTTATGAAGTTACAACGAAAAACTCATTGTTTTCTCGCTTTATAGCCGCTTTCATGAGCTATTGCCCATAGTTTTGGGGTACCGTATGATTTACAACGACCATAAAACCCAATACATGTTTGATAGTTATGACCAAAAACTTGTCGCTTTCGTGATTTTACCATTGTTTTCATGAGCTATTGTTCTCGATTTTGGGTTCCAGGGTGATTTGCATGGCCCATAAGACCCGATATTTTTTGAGAGTTATGAACAAAACTCCGCTGCTTTTTATGGCTCATATCATGGGTTATTGCCACAATTTTGAGGTTTCATGGAGATTTACATTTCGTAAGACCCGGTACATGTTTGATAGTTATGACCAAAAACTTGTCGTTTTTGTGTTTTATGACCGTTTTCATGCGCTATTGCCCACGATTTTGGGGTTCCAGGACGATTTGCAAGGCCCGTAAGACCCGATACATTTTTTGAGAGTTATGAATAAAAACTCGCTTTCGCTTTTTACGACCGCTTTTCATGGGTTATTGCCACAATTTTGAGGTTTCATGGCGATTTACATTTCGTAAGACCCGTACATGTTTGAGAGTTATGACCAAAAATCGCTTTTTCGCTTTTATGACCGATTTAATGAGCTATTGCTTTAGTTTTGGGGCTCCTGTATGATTTTCATGGCCCGTAAGACCCGATACATGTTTGAGAGATATGACCAAAACTCATTGTTTTCTCGCTTTAAGGCCGCTTTCATGAGCTATTGCCCACAGCTTTGGGGTATTAGGCGACTTGGATGGCCCGTAAGACTCGATACATGTTTGAGAGATATGACCAAAACTCGCTATTTTGTGTTCGACGACTGCTTTTGGCGCCCTACGGAGATTTACAATGACCACAAGACCACAACGAAAACTCATTGTTTTCGCTTTATAGCCGCTTTCATGAGCTATTGCCCATAGTTTTGGGGTACCAATGCGATTTACAACGACCATAAAACCCAATACATGTTTGATAGTTATGACCAAAACTTGTCGTTATCACATTTTACCACTTTTTCATGAGCTATTGCCACCAGCTTTGGGGCTCCGGGAGATTTGGATGGCCCATGAAGACCGATACATGTTTGAGAGATATGACAAAAACTCCGCTTTTTTGCATTTTAAGGCTGCTTTCATGAGCTATTGCCTACAATTTTGGGGTTCCATTGAGATTTACAACAACAAGAAGACTAGATACATGTTTGAGAGTTATGAACAAAAAACTTTTGATTTCAAGGCTTTATGACCGCTTTCATGAGCTATTGCCCATAGTTTTGGGGCTCTAGGGAGATTTTCATGGCCTGTAAGACCCGATACATGTTTGAGAGATATGACCAAAACTCATTGTTTTCTCGCTTTAAGGTCGCTTTTCATGAGCTATTGCCCACATTTTTGGGGTACTGGCGACTTGATGGCCCGTAAGACTCCATACATGTTTGATAGATCTGACCAAAAACTTGTCGCTTTTGTGTTTCATGCACCGCTTTGGCGCTCAAGGGAGATTTACAATGACCACAAGACCCGATACATGTTTATGAAGTTACAACGAAAAACTCATTGTTTTCGCTTTATAGCCGCTTTCATGAGCTATTGCCCATAGTTTTGGGGTACCGCGCGATTTACAACGCACCGTAGAAACCCAATACATGTTTGATAGTTATGACCAAAAACTTGTCGCTTTCGTGATTTTACCATTGTTTTCATGAGAGCTTGCCCTCGATTTTGGGGTTCCAGTGGTATTTGCATGGCCCGTAAGACCCGATACATTTTTTGAGAGTTATGAACAAAACTCCGCTGCTGCTTTTTATGGTCAAGTATCATGGGTTATTGCCCACAATTTTGAGGTTTCATGGAGATTTACATTTCTGTAAGACCCGGTACATGTTTGAGAATTATGACCAAAAACTTGTCATTTTCGCGTTTTATGACCGTTTTCATGAGCTATTGTCCACGGTTTTGGGGTTCCAGGGCGATTTGCAAGGCCCATAAGACCCGATACATTTTTTGAGAGTTATGAATAAAACTCCGCTTTCGCTTTTTACGACTGCTTTCATGGGTTATTGCCCACAATTTTGAGGTTTCATGGCGATTTACATTTCAGAAGACCTTAGACATGTTTGAGAGTTATGACCAAAAAATCTTTTTTCGCTTTTATGACCGATTTAATGAGCTATTGCTTTAGTTTTGGGGCTCCTGTATGATTTTCATGGCCCGTAAGACCCGATACATGTTTGAGAGATATGACCATAAACTCATTGTTTTCTTGTTTTAAGGCCGTTTTCATGAGCTATTGCCCATAGTTTTGGGGTATTAGGGCTACTTGGATGGCCCGTACGACTCGATACATGTTTGAGATATATGACTAAAAACTCGGTGTTTTTGTGTGTGACGACCGTTTTTGGCGTCCTAGGGAGATTTACAATGACCACAAGACCACAACGAAAAACTTAGTGTTTTCTCGTTTTATAGCCTTTTTCATGAGCTATTGCCCATAGTTTTGGGGTACCGCGGCGATTTTCAACGACCGTAAAACCCAATACATGTTTGATAGTTATGACCAAAAACTTGTCGTTATCACATTTTACCACTTTTTCATGAGCTATTGCCCACAGTTTTGGGGCTCCGGGGAGATTTGGATGGCCCGTAAGACCCGATACATGTTTGAGAGATATGACAAAAAACTCCGCATTTTTTGCATTTTAAGGCCGTTTTCATGAGCTATTGCCTACAATTTTGGGGTTCCATTGAGATTTACAACAACTGTAAGACTAGATACATGTTTGAGAGTTATGAACAAAAACTTTTTGATTTCGCGTTTTATGACCGTTTTCATGAGCTATTGCCCATAGTTTTGGGGCTCTAGGGAGATTTTCATGGCCTGTAAGACCCGATACATGTTTGAGAGATATGACCAAAAACTCATTGTTTTCTCGTTTTCAGGTCGTTTTTATGAGCTATTGGCCACAGTTTTGAGGTACCAGGGCGACTTGTATGGCCCGTAAGACTCCATACATGTTTGATAGATCTCACCGGAAACTTGTCGTTTTTATGTTTGGCGACCGTTTTTGGCGTTCAAGGGAGATTTGCAATGACCACAAGACCCGATACATGTTTGAGAGTTACAACGAAAAATTCATTGTTTTCTCGTTTTATAGCCGTTTTCATGAGCTATTGCACACAGTTTTGGGTTACCGTGGCGATTTACAATGACCATAAAACCTAATACATGTTTGATAGTTATGACCAAAAACTTGTCGTTTTCGCATTTTACCATTGTTTTCATGAGCTATTGCCTCGATTTTGGGTTCCAGGTATGATTTGCATGGCCCGTAAGACCCGATATTTTTTGAGAGTTATGAACAAAAAAACTGCTTTTTTTATGGCTGTTATCATGGGTTATTGCCCACAATTTTGAGGTTTCATGGAGATTTACATTTCAGAAGACCCGACATGTTTGATAGTTATGACCAAAAACTTGTCGCTTTCGCTTTTATGACCGCTTTTCATGACCTATTGCCCACGGTTTTGGGGTTCCAGGGCGATTTGCAGGGCCCGTAAGACCTGATACATTTTTTGAGAGTTATGAATAAAACTCCGCTTTTTCTTGTTTTACGACCGTTTTCTTGGGCTATTGGCCACAATTTTGAGGTTTCATGGCGATTTACATTTCGTAAGACCCAGACATGTTTGAGAGTTATGACCAAAAATCGCTTTTTCGCTTTTATGACCGATTTAATGAGCTATTGCCTTTAGTTTTGGGGCTCTGTAGCATTTTCATGGTCCGTAAGACCCGATACATGTTTAAGAGATATGACCAGAAACTCATTGTTTTCTCGCTTTAATTAAGGCCGTTTTCATGAGCTATTGCCCACAGTTTTGGGTATTAGGGCGACTTGGATGGCCCGTAAGACTCGATACATGTTTGAGAGATATGAACAAAAACTCGCTATTTTGTGTTTCACGACTTTTTGCGCCCTAGGGAGATTTACAATGACCACAAGACCACAACGAAAAACTCATTGTTTTCGCTTTATAGCCGCTTTTCATGAGCTATTGCCTAGTTTTGGGGTACTGCGATTTACAATGACCATAAAACCCAATACATGTTTGATAGTTATGACCAAAACTTGTCGTTATCACATTTTACCACTTTTTCATGAGCTATTGCCACCGCTTTGGGGCTCGGAGATTTGATGGCCCGTAAGACCGATACATGTTTGAGAGATATGACAACAAAAACTCCGCTTTTTTGCATTTTAAGGCTGCTTTTCATGAGCTATTGCCTACAATTTTGGGGTTCCATTGAGATTTACAACAAGAAGACTAGATACATGTTTGAGAGTTATGAACAAAAAACTTTTGATTTCGTGCTTTATGACCGCTTTTCATGAGCTATTGCCCATAGTTTTGGGGCTCTAGGAGATTTTCATGGCCTGTAAGACCCGATACATGTTTGAGAGATATGACCAAAACTCATTGTTTTCTCGCTTTAAGGTCGCTTTCATGAGCTATTGCCCACAGCTTTGGGGTACTGTAGCGACTTGATGGCCCGTAAGACTCCATACATGTTTGATAGATATGATCTCACCAAAAACTTGTCGCTTTTGTGTTTGGCACCGCTTTTGGCGCTCAAGGGAGATTTACAATGACCACAAGACCCGATACATGTTTATGAAGTTACAACGAAAACTCATTGTTTTCTCGCTTTATAGCCGCTTTCATGAGCTATTGCCCACAGTTTTGGGGTACCGCGATTTACAACGACCATAAAACCCAATACATGTTTGATAGTTATGACCAAAAACTTGTCGCTTTCGTGATTTTACCATTGTTTTCATGAGCTATTGCCTCGATTTTGGGGTTCTGTATGATTTGCATGGTGGCCCGTAAGACCCGATACATTTTTGAGAGTTATGAACAAAAACTCCGCTTGGCTTTTTATGGCTGTTATCATGGGTTATTGCCCACAATTTTGAGGTTTCATGGAGATTTACATTTCGTAAGACCCTACATGTTTGATAGTTATGACCAAAAACTTGTCGCTTTCGCTTTTATGACCGCTTTCATGAGCTATTGCCCACGGTTTTGGGGTTCCAGTACATTTGCAAGGCCTGTAAGACCCGATACATTTTTTGAGAGTTATGAATAAAACTCCGCTGCTTTTTTACGACTGCTTTCATGGGTTATTGCCCACAATTTTGAGGTTTCATGGCGATTTACATTTCGTAAGACCCGTACATGTTTGAGAGTTATGACCAAAAATCGCTTTTTCGCTTTTATGACCGTTTTCATGAGCTATTGCCCATAGTTTTGGGGCTCTAGGGAGATTTTCATGGCCTGTAAGACCCGATACATGTTTGAGAGATATGACCAAAAACTCATTGTTTTCTCGTTTTAAGGTCGTTTTCATGAGCTATTGCCCACAGTTTTGGGGTATCAGGGCGACTTGTATGGCCCGTAAGACTCCATACATGTTTGAGAGATATGACCAAAAACTCATTGTTTTGTGTTCGACGACTGCTTTTGGCGCCCCTACGGAGATTTACAATGACCACAAGACCACAACGAAAACTCATTGTTTTCTCGCTTTATAGCCTTTTCATGAGCTATTGCCCATAGTTTTGGGGTACCATGCGATTTACAACGACCATAAAACCCAATACATGTTTGATAGTTATGACCAAAACTTGTCGTTATCACATTTTACCACCTTTTCATGAGCTATTGCCACCAGCTTTGGGGCTCCGGGAGATTTGATGGCCCGTAAGACCGATACATGTTTGATAGATATGACAAAAAACTCCTCATTTTTTGCATTTTAAGGCCATTTTCAAGAGCTATTGCCTACAATTTTGGGGTTCCATTGAGATTTACAACAACAAGAAGACTAGATACATGTTTGAGAGTTATGAACAAAAAATTTGATTTCGCTTTATGACCGCTTTCATGAGCTATTGCCCATAGTTTTGGGGCTCTAGGGAGATTTTCATGGCCTGTAAGACCCGATACATGTTTGAGAGATATGACCAAAACTCATTGTTTTCTCGCTTTAAGGTCGCTTTCATGAGCTATTGCCCACGCTTTTGGGGTACCTGGCGACTTGATGGCCCGTAAGACTCCATACATGTTTGATAGATCTCACCAAAACTTGTCGCTTTTGTGTTTGGCACCGCTTTGGCTCAAGGGAGATTTACAATGACCACAAGACCCGATACATGTTTATGAAGTTACAACGAAAACTCATTGTTTTCTCGCTTTATAGCCTTTTTCATGAGCTATTGCCCATAGTTTTGGGGTACCGGCGATTTACAACGACCATAAAACCCAATACATGTTTGATAGTTATGACCAAAACTTGTCGCTTTCGTGATTTTACCATTGTTTTCATGAGCTATTTCGATTTTTGGGTTCCAGGTGATTTGCATGGCCCGTAAGACCCGATACATTTTTTGAGAGTTATGAACAAAAACTCCGCTGTTTTTTTATGGTCATATCATGGGTTATTGCCCACATTTTGAGGTTTCATGGAGATTTACATTTCAGTAAGACCCGGTACATGTTTGATAATTATGACCAAAACTTGTCGCTTTCGCTTTTATGACCGCTTTCATGAGCTATTGCCCACGGTTTTGGGGTTCCGGGCGATTTGCAAGGCCTGTAAGACCCGATACATTTTTGAGAGTTATGAATAAAAACTCCGCTTCGCCTTTTTACGACCGCTTTTCATGGGTTATTGCCACAATTTTGAGGTTTCATGGCGATTTACATTTCGTAAGACCCAGACATGTTTGAGAGTTATGACCAAAAAATCGCTTTTTCGCTTTTATGACCGATTTAATGAGCTATTGCCTTTAGTTTTGGGGCTCCTGTATGATTTTCATGGCCCGTAAGACCCGATACATGTTTAAGAGATATGACCAGAAACTCATTGTTTTCTCGTTTTAATTAAGGCCGTTTTCATGAGCTATTGCCCACAGTTTTGGGTATTAGGGCGACTTGGATGGCCCGTAAGAGTCGATACATGTTTGAGAGATATGAACAAAAACTCGTCATTTTTGTGTTTGACGACCGTTTTTGGCGTCCTACGGAGATTTACAATGACCACAAGACCAAAACGAAAAACTCATTGTTTTCTTGTTTTATAGCCGTTTTCATGAGCTCTTGCACATAGTTTTGGGGTACCGCGGCGATTTACAATGACCATAAAACCCAACACATGTTTGATAGTTATGACTAAAAACTTGTCGTTATCACATTTTACCACTTTTTCATGAGCTATTGCCAACAGTTTTGGGGGTTCGGAGATTTGATGGCTGTAAGACCCGATACTTGTTTGAGAGATATGACAAAAAACTCCGCGTTTTTTGCATTTTAAGGCCGTTTTCATGAGCTATTGCCTACAATTTTGGGGTTCCATTGAGATTTACAACAACAGTAAGACTAGATACATGTTTGAGAGTTATGAACAAAAACTTTTTGATTTCGCGTTTTATGACCGTTTTCATGAGCTATTGCCCATAGTTTTGGGGCTCTAGGGAGATTTTCATGGCCTGTAAGACCCGATAGATGTTTGAGAGATATGACCAAAAACTCATTGTTTTCTCGTTTTAAGGTCGTTTTCATGAGCTATTGCCCACAGTTTTGGGGTACCAGGGCGACTTGTCTGGCCCGTAAGACTCCATACATGTTTGATAGATCTCACCAGAAACTTGTCGTTTTTGTGTTTGGCGACCGTTTTTGGCGTTTAAGGGAGATTTACAATGACCACAAGACCCGATACATGTTTGAGAGTTACAACAAAAAACTCATTGTTTTCTCGTTTTATAGCCATTTTCATGAGCTATTGCACACAATTTCGGGGTACCGTGGCGATTTACAACGACCATAAAACCCAATACATGTTTGATAGTTATGACCAAAACTTGTCGCTTTCGTGATTTTACCATTGTTTTCATGAGCTATTGTCGATTTTGGGGTTCTGTATGATTTGCATGGCCCGTAAGACCCGATACATTTTTGAGAGTTATGAACAAAAACTCCGCTTTTTTTTTTATGGTCATATCATGGGTTATTGCCACAATTTTGAGGTTTCATGGAGATTTACATTTCGTAAGACCCGACATGTTTGATAATTATGACCAAAAACTTGTCGCTTTCGCTTTTATGACCGCTTTTCATGAGCTATTGCCCACGGTTTTGGGGTTCAGGTATGATTTGCAAGGCCCGTAAGACCCGATACATTTTTGAGAGTTATGAATAAAACTCGCTGGCCTTTTTACGACCGCTTTTCATGGGTTATTGCCCACAATTTTGAGGTTTCATGGCGATTTACATTTCAGAAGACCCGTGACATGTTTGAGAGTTATGACCAAAAATCGCCTTTTCGCTTTTATGACCGATTTAATGAGCTATTGCCTTTAGTTTTGGGGGCTCCGTACGATTTTCATGGCCCGTAAGACCCGATACATGTTTAAGAGATATGACCAGAAACTCATTCTTTTCTCGTTTTAATTAAGGCTGTTTTCATGAGCTATTGCCCACAGTTTTGGGTATTAGGGCGACTTGGATGGCCCGTAAGACTCGATACATGTTTGAGATATGACCAAAAACTCGCTTTTTGTGTTTGACGACTGCTTTTAAGCGCCCTACGGAGATTTACAATGACCACAAGACCACAACGAAAAACTCATTGTTTTCTCGCTTTATAGCCGCTTTCATGAGCTATTGCCCATAGTTTTGGGGTACCACGCGATTTACAACGACCATAAAACCCAATACATGTTTGATAGTTATGACCAAAAACTTGTCGTTATCACATTTTACCACCTTTTCATGAGCTATTGCCACCAGCTTTGGGGTTCGGAGATTTGATGGCCGTAAGACCCGATACATGTTTGAGAGATATGACAACAAAAACTCCGTGTTTTTTGCATTTTAAGGCCGCTTTTCATGAGCTATTGCCTACAATTTTGGGGTTCCATTGAGATTTACAACAACAAGAAGACTAGATACATGTTTGAGAGTTATGAACAAAAACTTTTGATTTTCGCTTTTATGACCGCTTTTCATGAGCTATTGCCCATAGTTTTGGGGCTCTAGGGAGATTTTCATGGCCTGTAAGACCCGATACATGTTTGAGAGATATGACCAAAACTCATTGTTTTCTCGCTTTAAGGTCGCTTTTCATGAGCTATTGCCCACGCTTTGGGGGTACTGGGCGATTTGGATGGCCCGTAAGACTCCATACATGTTTGATAGATCTCACCAAAACTTGTCGCTTTTGTGTTTGGCGACCGCTTTGGCTCAAGGAGATTTACAATGACCACAAGACCCGATACATGTTTATGAAGTTACAACGAAAACTCATTGTTTTCTCGCTTTATAGCCGCTTTCATGAGCTATTGCACACGTTTTGGGGTACCGTGGCGATTTACAACGCATCAGAAACCCAATACATGTTTGATAGTTATGACCAAAAACTTGTCGTTTTCGCATTTTACCATTGTTTTCATGATCTATTGTCCTCGATTTTGGGGTTCCAGGGTGATTTGCATGGTCCGTAAGACCCGATACATTTTTTGAGAGTGATGAACAAAACTCCGTTTTTTTTTATGGTCATATCATGGGTTATTGCCCACAATTTTGAGGTTTCATGGAGATTTACATTTCGTAAGACCCGTACATGTTTGATAATTATGACCAAAACTTGTCGCTTTCGCTTTTATGACCGCTTTTCATGAGCTATTGCCCACGGTTTTGGGGTTCCAGGCGATTTGCAAGGCCCGTAAGACCGATACATTTTTGAGAGTTATGAATAAAACTCCGCTGCTTTTTACGACTGCTTTCATGGGTTATTGCCCACAATTTTGAGGTTTCATGGATTTACATTTCGTAAGACCCGTACATGTTTGAGAGTTATGACCAAAAATCGCCTTTTTCGCTTTTATGACCGATTTAATGAGCTATTGCCTTTAGTTTGGGGCTCTGTATATTTTCATGGCCCGTAAGACCCGATACATGTTTAAGAGATATGACCAGAAACTCATTGTTTTCTCATTTTAATTAAGGCCGTTTTCATGAGCTATTGCCCACAGTTTTGGGTATTAGGGCGACTTGGATGGCCCGTAAGAGTCGATACATGTTTGAGAGATATGAACAAAAACTCGTCATTTTTTTGTTTGACGACCGTTTTTGGCGTCCTACGAAGATTTACAATGACCACAAGACCAAAACGAAAAACTCATTGTTTCTTGTTTTATAGCCGTTTTCATGAACTCTTGCACATAGTTTTGGGGTACCACGATGATTTACAACGATCATAAAACCCAATACATGTTTGATAGTTATGACCAAAACTTGTCGTTATCACATTTTACCACCTTTTCATGAGCTATTGCCCACAGTTTTGGGGCTCCGGAGATTTGGATGGCCTGTAAGACCCGATACATGTTTGAGAGATATGACAAAAAACTCCGCATTTTTTTCATTTTAAGGCCGTTTTCATGAGCTATTGCCTACAATTTTGGGGTTCCATTGAGATTTACAACAACAAGAAGACTAGATACATGTTTGAGAGTTATGAACAAAAACTTTTGATTTCGCTGCTTTATGACCGCTTTCATGAGCTATTGCCCATAGTTTTGGGGCTCTAGCGAGCTTTTCATGGCCTGTAAGACCCGATACATGTTTGAGAGATATGACCAAAAACTCATTGTTTTCTCGCTTTTAAGGTCGCTTTTCATGAGCTATTGCCCACATTTTGGGGGTACTGTATGCACTTGATGGCCCGTAAGACTCCATACATGTTTGATAGATCTCCAAAAACTTGTCGCTTTTGTGTTTGGCACCGCTTTTGGCGCTCAAGGAGATTTACAATGACCACAAGACCCGATACATGTTTATGAAGTTACAACGAAAAACTCATTGTTTTCTCGCTTTATAGCCGCTTTCATGAGCTATTGCACATAGTTTTGGGTACCGTATGATTTACAACGACCATAAAACCCAATACATGTTTGATAGTTATGACCAAAAACTTGTCGCTTTCGTGATTTTACCATTGTTTTCATGAGCTATTGCCTCGATTTTGGGGTTCCAGTATGATTTGCATGGCCCGTAAGACCCGATATTTTTTGAGAGTTATGAACAAAACTCCGCTGCCTTTTTATGGTCAAGTATCATGGGTTATTGCCCACAATTTTGAGGTTTCATGGAGATTTACATTTCAGTAAGACCCGTACATGTTTGATAATTATGACCAAAACTTGTCGCTTTCGCTTTTATGACCGCTTTTCATGAGCTATTGCCCACGATTTTGGGGTTCCAGGACGATTTGCAAGGCCAGTAAGACCCGATACATTTTTTGAGAGTTATGAATAAAAACTCCGCTGCCTTTTTACGACCGCTTTCATGGGTTATTGCCCACAATTTTGAGGTTTCATGGCGATTTACATTTCGTAAGACCCAGACATGTTTGAGAGTTATGACCAAAAATCGCTTTTTCGCTTTTATGACCGATTTAATGAGCTATTGCCTTTAGTTTTGGGGCTCCATGCATTTTCATGGCCTGTAAGACCCGATACATGTTTGAGAGATATGACCAAAACTCATTGTTTTCTCGCTTTTAAGACCATTTTCATGAGCTATTGCCCACGCTTTGGGGTATTAGGCGACTTGGATGGCCCGTAAGACTCGATACATGTTTGAGAGATATGACCAAAACTCGCTGCTTTTGTGTTCGACGACTGCTTTTAAGGCCCTACGGAGATTTACAATGACCACAAGACCACAACGAAAAACTCATCGTTTTCTCGTTTTATAATCGTTTTCATGAGCTATTGCACATAGTTTTGGGGTACCGCGGCGATTTACAATGACCATAAAATCCAACACATGTTTGATAGTTATGACTAAAAACTTGTCGTTATCACATTTTACCACTTTTTCATGAGCTATTGCCAACAGTTTTGGGGCTCCGGAGATTTGATGGCCTGTAAGACCCGATACATGTTTGAGAGATATGACAACAAAACTCCGCTTTTTTGCATTTTAAGGCCGCTTTCATGAGCTATTGCCTACAATTTTGGGGTTCCATTGAGATTTACAACAATAGAAGACTAGATACATGTTTGAGAGTTATGAACAAAAACTTTTGATTTCGTGCTTTATGACCGCTTTCATGAGCTATTGCCCATAGTTTTGGGGCTCTAGGGAGATTTTCATGGCCCTGTAAGACCCGATACATGTTTGAGAGATATGACCAAAACTCATTGTTTTCTCGCTTTTAAGGTCGCTTTCATGAGCTATTGCCCACGCTTTTGGGGTACTGTATGCACTTGGATGGCCCGTAAGACTCCATACATGTTTGATAGATCTCACCAAAAACTTGTCGCTTTTGTGTTTGGCACCGCTTTTGGCTCAAGGGAGATTTACAATGACCACAAGACCCGATACATGTTTGAAGTTACAACGAAAAACTCATTGTTTTCGCTTTATAGCCGCTTTCATGAGCTATTGCCCACAGTTTTGGGGTACCGTGGCGATTTACAACGACCATAAAACCCAATACATGTTTGATAGTTATGACCAAAAACTTGTCGCTTTCGTGATTTTACCATTGTTTTCATGAGCTATTGCTCGATTTTTGGGTTCCAGGGCGATTTGCATGGCCCGTAAGACCCGATATATTTTTTGAGAGTTATGAACAAAAACTCCTGTTTTTTTTTATGGTCATATCATGGGTTATTGCCCACAATTTTGAGGTTTCATGGAGATTTACATTTCGTAAGACCCAGTACATGTTTGATAGTTATGACCAAAACTTGTCGCTTTCGCTTTTATGACCGCTTTTCATGAGCTATTGCCCACGTTTTGGGGTTCCAGTATGATTTGCAAGGCCCGTAAGACCGATACATTTTTTGAGAGTTATGAATAAAACTCCGCTTTTCGCTTTTTACGACTGCTTTCATGGGTTATTGCCTACAATTTTGAGGTTTCATGGCGATTTACATTTCGTAAGACCCGTACATGTTTGAGAGTTATGACCAAAACTTTTGATTTCGCTTTTATGACCGCTTTCATGAGTTATTGCCTTTAGTTTTGGGGCTCCAGGGGGATTTTCATAGCCCGTAAGACCCGATACATGTTTGAGAGATATGATCAAAACTCATTGTTTTCTCGCTTTAAGGTCGCTTTCATGAGCTATTGCCCACAGTTTTGGGGTATTAGGCTACTTGATGGCCCGTAAGACTCCATACATGTTTGATAGATATGACCAAAACTTGTCGCTTTTGTGTTTGCACGCTTTTTTATGCTCAAGGAGATTTACAATGACCACAAGACCCGATACATGTTTGAAGTTACAACGAAAAACTCATTGTTTTCTCGCTTTATAGCCGCTTTCATGAGCTATTGCATAGTTTTGGGGTACCGTATGATTTACAACGACCAGAAACCCAATACATGTTTGATAGTTATGACCAAAAACTTGTCGCTTTCACATTTTACCATTGTTTTCATGAGCTATTTCTCGATTTGGGTTCTCCATGATTTGCATGGCCCATAAGACCGATATATTTTTGAGAGTTATGAACAAAACTCCGTTTTGTTTTTTTATGGCTGTTATCATGGGTTATTGCCCACAATTTTGAGGTTTCATGGAGATTTACATTTCAGAAGACCCGTACATGTTTGATAGTTATGACCAAAACTTGTCGCTTTCGCTTTTATGACCGCTTTTCATGAGCTATTGCCTCCAGGTTTTGGGGTTCCAGTAATTTGCAAGGCCTGTAAGACCCGATACATTTTTGAGAGTTATGAATAAAAACTCCGCTTTTTACGACTGCTTTTCATGGGTTATTGCCACAATTTTGAGGTTTCATGGCGATTTACATTTCGTAAGACCCGTACATGTTTGAGAGTTATGACCAAAAATCGCTTTTCGCTTTTATGACCGATTTAATGAGCTATTGCCTTTAGTTTTGGGGCTGTATGCATTTTCATGGCCCGTAAGACCCGATACATGTTTGAGAGATATGACCAAAACTCATTGTTTTCGCTTTTAAGGTCGCTTTCATGAGCTATTGCCCATAGTTTGGGGTATTAGGCTACTTGGATGGCCGTAAGACTCGATACATGTTTGAGATATGACCAAAACTCGCTGCTTTTTGTGTTTGACCGTTTTTGGCGTCCTAGGGAGATTTACAATGACCACAAGACCACAACGGAAAACTCATTGTTTTCTCGTTTTATAGCCGTTTTCATGAGCTATTTCCCACAAGTTTTGGGGTACCACGGCGATTTACAACGATCGTAAAACCCAATACATATTTGATAGTTATGACCAAAAACTTGTCGTTATCACATTTTACCACTTTTTCATGAGCTATTGCCCACAGTTTTGGGGCTCCGGGGAGATTTGGATGGCCCGTAAGACCCGATACATGTTTGAGAGATATGACAAAAAAACTCCGTGTTTTTTTGCATTTTAAGGCCGTTTTCATGAGCTATTTCCTACAATTTTGGGGTTCCATTGAGATTTACAACAACAGTAAGACTAGATACATGTTTGAGAGTTATGAATAAAAAAACTTTGATTTCGCGTTTTATGACTGTTTTCATGAGCAATTGCCCATTGTTTTGGGGCTCCAGGGCGATTTTCATGGACCGTAAGACCCGATACATGTTTGAGAGATATGACCAAAAACTCATTGTTTTCTCGTTTTAAGGTCGATTTCATGAGCTATTGTCCACAGTTTTGGGGTACCAGGGCGACTTGGATGGCCCGTAAGACTCCATACATGTTTGATAGATCTGACCAAACACTTGTCGTTTTTGTGTTTGGCGACCGTTTTTGGCGTTCAAGGGATATTTACAATGACCACAAGACCCGATACATGTTTGCGAGTTACAACGAAAAACTCAGTGTTTTCTCGTTTTATAGCCTTTTTCATGAGCTATTGCCCATAGTTTTGGGGTACCGCGGCGATTTACAACGACCGTAAAATCGAATGCATGTTTGATAGTTATGACAAAAAAACTTGTCGTTTTCGCATTTTACCACTATTTTCATGAGCTATTTCCCTCGGTTTAGGGGTTCCAGGGTGATTTGCATGGCCCATAAGACCCGATATATTTTTTGAGAGTTATGAACAAAAACTCCGCGTTTTCGTCTTTTATGGCTGTTTTCATGGGTTATTGCCCACAATTTTGAGGTTTCATGGCGATTTACATTTATGTAAGACCTGGTATATGTTTGATAGTTATGACCAAAAAATCGTCGTTTTCGCTTTTATGACCGCTTTTCATGAGCTATTGCCCACGGTTTTGGGGTTCCAGGCGATTTGCAAGGCCGTAAGACCCGATACATTTTTGAGAGTTATGAATAAAAACTCCGCTGCCTTTTTACGACTGCTTTCATGGGTTATGCCCACAATTTTGAGGTTTCATGGCGATTTACATTTCGTAAGACCCTACATGTTTGAGAGTTATGACCAAAAATCGCCTTTTTCGCTTTTATGACCGATTTAATGAGCTATTGCCTTTAGTTTTGGGGCTCTGTGCATTTTCATGGCCCGTAAGACCCGATACATGTTTGAGAGATATGACCAAAATCTCATTGTTTTCTCGTTTTAAGGTTCGTTTTCATGAGCTATTGCCCACAGTTTTGGGGTATTAGGGCTACTTGGATGGCCCGTAAGACTCGATACATGTTTGAGATATATGACCAAAAACTCGTCGTTTTTATGTGTGACGACCGTTTTTGGCGTCCTAGGGAGATTTACAATGACCACAGGACCACAACGACAAACTCATCGTTTTCTTGTTTTATAGCCGTTTTCATGAGCTATTGCCCACAAGTTTTGGGGTACCACGGCGATTTACAAGTAAAACCCAATACCTATTTGATAGTTATGACCAAAAACTTGTCGTTATCACATTTTACCACTTTTTCATGAGCTATTGCCCACAGTTTTGGGGCTCCGGGGAGATTTGGATGGCCCGTAAGACCCGATACATGTTTGAGAGATATGACAAAAAAACTCATTGTTTTCTCGTTTTAAGGTCGTTTTCATGAGCTATTGCCCACAGTTTTGGGGTACCAGGGCGACTTGGATGGCCCGTAAGACTCCATACATGTTTGATAGATCTGACCAAAAACTTGTCGTTTTTGTGTTCATGCACCGCTTTTGCTCAAGGGATATTTACAATGACCACAAGACCCGATACATGTTTGCGAGTTACAACGAAAAACTCAGTGTTTTCTCGTTTTATAGCCTTTTTCATGAGCTATTGCCCATAGTTTTGGGGTACCGCGGCGATTTACAACGACCGTAAAACCCAATACATGTTTGATAGTTATGACCAAAAACTTGTCGTTTTCGCATTTTACCACTGTTTTCATGAGCTATTTCCCTCGGTTTAGGGGTTCCAGGGCGATTTGCATGGCCCGTAAGACCCGATATATTTTTTGAGAGTTATGAACAAAAAGTCCGTGTTTTCGTCTTTTATGGCTGTTATCATGGGTTATTGCCCACAATTTTTAGGTTTCATGGAGATTTACATTTCTGTAAGACCCGGTACATGTTTGACAATTATGACCAAAAACTTGTCGTTTTCGCGTTTTATGACCGTTTTCATGAGCTATTGTCCACGGTTTTGGGGTTCCAGGGCGATTTGCAAGGCCCGTAAGACCCGATACATTTTTTGAGAGTTATGAATAAAACTCGCTTTCGCCTTTTTACGACTGCTTTTCATGGGTTATTGCCACAATTTTGAGGTTTCATGGCGATTTACATTTTCGTAAGACCCAGACATGTTTGAGAGTTATGACCAAAAATCGCTTTTTTCGCTTTTATGACCGATTTAATGAGCTATTGCCTTTAGTTTTGGGGCTCCTATGCATTTTCATGGCCCGTAAGACCTACATGTTTGAGAGATATGACCAAAACTCATTGTTTTCGCTTTTAAGGCCGCTTTCATGAGCTATTGCCCACGCTTTGGGGTATTAGGCTACTTGGATGGCCCGTAAGACCCGATACATGTTTGAGAGATATGATCAAAAACTCGTCGTTTTTGTGTTTGACGATCGTTTTTGGCGTCCTAGGGAGATTTACAATGACCACAAGATCACAACGAAAAACTCATTCTTTTCTCGTTTTATAGCCGTTTTCATGATATATTGCCCATAGTTTTGGGGTACCGTGGCGATTTACAACGATCGTAAAACCCAATACATATTTGATAGTTATGACCAAAAACTTGTCGTTATCACATTTTACCACTTTTTCATGAGCGATTGCCCACAGTTTTGGGGCTCCGGGAGATTTGGATGCCCCGTAAGACCCGATACTTGTTTGAGAGATATGACAAAAAACTCCGTGTTTTTTGAATTTTAAGGCCGCTTTCATGAGCTATTTCCTAAAATTTTGGGGTTCCGTTGAGATTTACAACAACAACAGTAAGACTAGATACATGTTTGAGAGTTATGAACAAAAAACTTTTTGATTTCGCTTTTATGACCGCTTTCATGAGCTATTGCCCATAGTTTTGGGGCTCTAGGAGATTTTCATGGCCTGTAAGACCCGATACATGTTTGAGAGATATGACCAAAAACTCATTGTTTTCGCTTTTAAGGTCGCTTCATGAGCTATTGCCCACATTTTTGGGGTACTGTGGCACTTGATGGCCCATAAGACTCCATACATGTTTGATAGATCTGACCAAAAACTTGTCGTTTTTATGTTTGGCGACCGTTTTTGGCGTTCAAGGGATATTTACAATGACCATAAGACCCGATACATGTTTGCGAGTTACAACGAAAAACTCAGTGTTTTCTCGTTTTATAGCCTTTTTCATGAGCTATTGCCCATAGTTTTGGGGTACCTCGGCGATTTTCAACGACCGTAAAACCCAATACATGTTTGATAGTTATGACCAAAAACTTGTCGTTATCACATTTTACCACTTTTTCATGAGCTATTTCTCGATTTTGGGGTTCCGTGGCGATTTGCATGGCCCGTAAGACCCGATATATTTTTTGAGAGTTATGAACAAAAAGTCCGCGTTTTATGGCTGTTATCATGGGTTATTGCCCACAATTTTGAGGTTTCATGGAGATTTACATTTCTGTAAGACCCGGTACATGTTTGACAATTATGACCAAAAACTTGTCGTTTTCGCGTTTTATGACCGTTTTCATGAGCTATTGTCCACGGTTTTGGGGTTCCAGGGCGATTTGCAAGGCCCGTAAGACCCGATACATTTTTTGAGAGTAATGAATAAAACTCCGCTGCCTTTTTACGACTGCTTTTCATGGGTTATTGCCCACAATTTTGAGGTTTCATGGCGATTTACATTTCAGTAAGACCCGTACATGTTTGAGAGTTATGACCAAAAATCGCTTTTCGCTTTTATGACCGATTTAATGAGCTATTGCCTTTAGTTTTGGGGCTCCATGATTTTCATGGCCCGTAAGACCCGATACATGTTTGAGAGATATGACCAAAACTCATTGTTTTCGCTTTTAAGGTCGCTTTCATGAGCTATTGCCCACGCTTGGGGTATTAGGGCTACTTGATGGCCCGTAAGACTCGATACATGTTTGAGAGATATGACCAAAAACTCTGCTTTTGTGTGACGACTGCTTTTGGCCCTAGGAGATTTACAATGACCACAAGACCACAACGAAAAACTCATTGTTTTCTCGCTTTATAGCCGCTTTCATGAGCTATTGCCCATAGTTTTGGGGTACCATGCGATTTACAACGATCAGAAACCCAATACATATTTGATAGTTATGACCAAAACTTGTCGTTATCACATTTTACCACTTTTTCATGAGCTATTGCCAACAGTTTTGGGGCTTCGGGAGATTTGGATGGCCCATAAGACCCGATACATGTTTGAGAGATATGACAAAAACTCCGCGTTTTTTTGCATTTTAAGGCTGCTTTCATGAGCTATTGCCTACAATTTTGGGGTTCCATTGAGATTTACAACAAGAGAAGACTAGATACATGTTTGAGATTTATGAACAAAAACTTTTTGATTTCGCTGCTTTATGACCGCTTTTCATGAGCTATTGCCCATAGTTTTGGGGCTCTGGAGATTTTCATGGCCTGTAAGACCCGATACATGTTTGAGAGATATGACCAAAACTCATTGTTTTCTCGCTTTTAAGGTCGCTTTCATGAGCTATTGCCCACAGCTTTTGGGGTACTGTATGACTTGATGGCCCTGTAAGACTCCATACATGTTTGATAGATCTCACCAAAACTTGTCGCTTTTGTGTTTGGCACCGCTTTATGCTCAAGGGAGATTTACAATGACCACAAGACCCGATACATGTTTATGAAGTTACAACGAAAACTCATTGTTTTCTCGCTTTTAAGCTTTCATGAGCTATTGCCTACAATTTTGGGGTACCATGAGATTTACAACGACCATAAAACCCAATACATGTTTGATAGTTATGACCAAAAACTTGTCGCTTTCGTGATTTTACCATTGTTTTCATGAGCTATTGCCCTCGTTTTGGGGTTCAGTAGATTTGCATGGCCCGTAAGACCCGATACATTTTTGAGAGTTATGAACAAAACTCATTGTTTTCTGCTTTTATGGTCGTATCATGGGTTATTGCCCACAATTTTGAGGTTTCATGATTTACATGGTAAGACCCATACATGTTTGATAGTTATGACCAAAAACTTGTCGCTTTTTATGACCGCTTTTATGCTTCAAGGGATATTTGCAATGACCACAAGACCCGATACATTTTTTGAGAGTTATGAATAAAACTCCTGCTTTTTTCGTACTTTTTCATGGGTTATTGCCCACAATTTTGAGGTTTCATGGCGATTTACATTTCAGAAGACCCAATACATGTTTGAGAGTTATGACCAAAAACTTGTCGTTTCGCTTTTTGACCACTTTTCATGAGCTATTGCCTTAGTTTTGGGGCTCCAGTAGATTTTCATGGCCTGTAAGACCCGATACATGTTTGAGAGATATGACCAAAACTCATTGTTTTTTGCTTTAAGGCCATTTTCATGAGCTATTGCCACAATTTTGGGGTATTGAGATTTACATGGTGTAAGACTAGATACATGTTTGAGAGTTATGACCAAAACTTTTTGATTTCGCTTTATGACCGCTTTTCATGAGCTATTGCTTTTGGGGCTCAAGGAGATTTGATGGCCCATAAGACCACATGTTTGAGAGATATGACCAAAAACTCATTGTTTTCTCGCTTTATAGCCGCTTTCATGAGCTATTGCCCATAGTTTGGGGTACTAGGGCGATTTACAATGACCATAAAACCCAATACATGTTTGATAGTTATGACCAAAACTTGTCGTTATCACATTTTACCACCTTTTCATGAGCTATTGCCACCGCTTTTGACCACGAGATTTGATGGGCATGTAAGACCCGATACATGTTTGAGAGATATGACAACAAAAACTCCGCGTTTTTTGCATTTTAGGGCTGTTTTCATGAGCTATTGCCTACAATTTTGGGGTTCCATTGAGATTTACAACAACAGTAAGACTAGATACATGTTTGAGAGTTATGAACAAAAAAATTTTGATTTCGCGTTTTATGACCGTTTTCATGAGCTATTGCCCATAGTTTTTTGGGGCCCCAAGGAGATTTTCATGGCCCGTAAGACCCGATACATGTTTGAGAGATATGACAAAAAAACTCATTGTTTTCTCGTTTTAAGGTCGTTTTCATGAGCTATTGCCCACAGTTTTGGGGTACCAGGGCGACTTGGATGGCCCGTAAGACTCCATACATGTTTGATAGATCTGACCAAAAACTTGTCGTTTTTATGTTTGGCGACCGTTTTTGGCGTTCAAGGGATATTTACAATGACCACAAGACCCGATACATGTTTGCGAGTTACAACGAAAAACTCAGTGTTTTCTCGTTTTATAGCCTTTTTCATGAGCTATTGCATAGTTTTGGGGTACCGTATGCATTTACAACGACCAGAAACCCAATACATGTTTGATAGTTATGACCAAAACTTGTCGCTTTTCAGATTTTACCATTGTTTTCATGAGCTATTTCTCGATTTTGGGGTTCCAGCGATTTGCATGGCCCGTAAGACCCGATATACATTTTTGAGAGTTATGAACAAAAACTCCGCTGCCTTTTTATGGCTGTTATCATGGGTTATTGCCCACAATTTTGAGGTTTCATGGAGATTTACATTTCGTAAGACCCAGACATGTTTGATAATTATGACCAAAAACTTGTCGCTTTTCGCTTTTATGACCGCTTTTCATGAGCTATTGCCCACGCTTTTGGGGTTCCATGCATTTGCAAGGCCCGTAAGACCCGATACATTTTTGAGAGTTATGAATAAAACTCCGCTGCTTTTTTACGACTGCTTTTCATGGGTTATTGCCCACAATTTTGAGGTTTCATGGCGATTTACATTTCAGAAGACCCAGACATGTTTGAGAGTTATGACCAAAAATCGCTTTTTTCGCTTTTATGACCGATTTAATGAGCTATTGCCTTTAGTTTTGGGGCTCCAGGGGGATTTTCATAGCCCGTAAGACCCGATACATGTTTGAGAGATATGATCAAAAACTCGTCGTTTTCTCGTTTTAAGGTTCGTTTTCATGAGCTATTGCCCACGCTTTGGGGTATTAGGCTACTTGATGGCCCGTAATACTCGATACATGTTTGAGATATATGACCAAAACTCGCTGCTTTTGTGTTCGACGACCGCTTTTAAGGCCCTAGGAGATTTACAATGACCACAAGACCACAACGAAAACTCATTGTTTTCTCGCTTTATAGCCGCTTTTCATGAGCTATTGCCCACAAGTTTTGGGGTACCACGATTTACAAACGATCGAAACCCAATACATATTTGATAGTTATGACCAAAACTTGTCGTTATCACATTTTACCACTTTTTCATGAGCTATTGCCTACAGCTTTTGGGGCTCCGGAGATTTGATGGCCCGTAAGACCCGATACATGTTTGAGAGATATGACAACAAAACTCCGTTTTTTTGCATTTTAAGGCCGCTTTCATGAGCTATTGCCTACAATTTTGGGGTTCCATTGAGATTTACAACAACAAGAAGACTAGATACATGTTTGAGAGTTATGAACAAAAACTTTGATTTCGCTGCTTTATGACCGCTTTTCATGAGCTATTGCCCATAGTTTTGGGGCTCTAGGAGATTTTCATGGCCCGTAAGACCCGATACATGTTTGAGAGATATGACCAAAACTCATTGTTTTCTCGCTTTAAGGTCGCTTTCATGAGCTATTGCCCACATTTTTGGGGTACTGTATGCTTGATGGCCCGTAAGACTCCATACATGTTTGATAGATCTCACCAAAACTTGTCGCTTTTTGTGCGACTCGCTTTTGGCGCTCAAGGGAGATTTACAATGACCACAAGACCCGATACATGTTTGAAGTTACAACGAAAACTCATTGTTTTCTCGCTTTATAGCCATTTTCATGAGCTATTGCACAAGTTTTGGGGTACCGTGCGATTTACAACGACGTAAAACCCAATACATGTTTGATAGTTATGACCAAAAACTTGTCGCTTTCAGATTTTACCATTGTTTTCATGAGCTATGTTTCGATTTTGGGGTTCCAGAGATTTGCATGGCCCGTAAGACCCGATACATTTTTGAGAGTTATGAACAAAACTCGCTTGTTTTTTATGGTCATATCATGGGTTATTGCCCACAATTTTGAGGTTTCATGGAGATTTACATTTCGTAAGACCCATACATGTTTGATAGTTATGACCAAAACTTGTCGCTCGCTTTTATGACCGCTTTCATGAGCTATTGCCCACGGTTTTGGGGTTCCGTATGATTTGCAAGGCTGTAAGACCCGATACATTTTTGAGAGTTATGAATAAAACTCCGCTGTTTTCGCTTTTTACGACCGCTTTCATGGGTTATTGCCACAATTTTGAGGTTTCATGGCGATTTACATTTCAGTAAGACCCAGACATGTTTGAGAGTTATGACCAAAAAATCTTTTTTTCGCTTTTATGACCGATTTAATGAGCTATTGCCTTTAGTTTTGGGGCTCCAGGAGATTTTCATGGCCTGTAAGACCCGATACATGTTTGAGAGATATGACCAAAAACTCATTGTTTTCTCGCTTTAAGGTCGCTTTCATGAGCTATTGCCCACAGCTTTGGGGTACGTAAGACTCCATACATGTTTGATAGATGACCAAAAACTTGTCGCTTTTGTGTTTGACCGCTTTTGGGCTCAAGGAGATTTACAATGACCACAAGACCCGATACATGTTTGAGAGTTACAACGAAAACTCATTGTTTTCTCGCTTTATAGCCGCTTTCATGAGCTATTGCCCAGTTTTGGGTACCGTGGCGATTTACAACCATCATAAACCCAATACATGTTTGATAGTTATGACCAAAACTTGTCGCTTTCACATTTTACCATTGTTTTCATGAGCTATTTCCCAGTTTTGGGGTTCCAGGCGATTTGCATGGCCCGTAAGACCGATACATTTTTGAGAGTTATGAACAAAACTCATTGCTTTTTATGGTCTATCATGGGTTATTGCCCACAATTTTGAGGTTTCATGGAGATTTACATTTCGTAAGACCCGATACATGTTTGATAGTTATGACCAAAACTTGTCGCTTTCGTGTTTTATGACCGCTTTCATGAGCTATTGCCCACGTTTTGGGGTTCCAGGAATTTGCAAGGCCCGTAAGACCCGATACATTTTTGAGAGTTATGAATAAAACTCCGCTGCTTTTTACGACTTTTCATGGGTTATTGCCACAATTTTGAGGTTTCATGGCGATTTACATTTCAGAAGACCCAGACATGTTTGAGAGTTATGACCAAAAATCGCCTTTTCGCTTTTATGACCGATTTAATGAGCTATTGCCTTTAGTTTTGGGGGCTCTGTGCATTTTCATGGCCCTAAGACCCGATACATGTTTGAGAGATATGACCAAAACTCATTGTTTTCTCGCTTTAAGGTCGCTTTCATGAGCTATTGCCCACAGCTTTGGGGTATTAGGCGACTTGATGGCCCGTAAGACTCATACATGTTTGAGAGATATGACCAAAAACTCGTCGCTTTTGTGTTTGACGACCGCTTTTGGCCCCAGGGAGATTTACAATGACCACAAGACCACAACGAAAACTCATTGTTTTCTCGCTTTATAGCCGCTTTTCATGAGCTATTGCCCATAGTTTTGGGGTACCATGATTTACAACGATCGTAAAACCCAATACATGTTTGATAGTTATGACCAAAACTTGTCGTTATCACATTTTACCACTTTTTCATGAGCTATTGCCACGCTTTGGGGCTCGGGAGATTTGGATGGCCCGTAAGACCCGATACATGTTTGAGAGATATGACAAAAACTCCGTGTTTTTTGCATTTTAAGGCCGCTTTTCATGAGCTATTGCCTACAATTTTGGGGTTCCATTGAGATTTACAACAACAAGAAGACTAGATACATGTTTGAGAGTTATGAACAAAAACTTTTGATTTCGCTTTATGACCGCTTTCATGAGCTATTGCCCATAGTTTTGGGGCTCTAGTAGATTTTCATGGCCCGTAAGACCCGATACATGTTTGAGAGATATGACCAAAACTCATTGTTTTCTCGCTTTTAAGGTCGCTTTCATGAGCTATTGCCCACATTTTGGGGTACTGTGGCGACTTGATGGCCCGTAAGACTCCATACATGTTTGATAGATCTGACCAAAAACTTGTCGCTTTTGTGTTTGGCACTGCTTTTGGCTCAAGGAGATTTACAATGACCACAAGACCCGATACATGTTTATGAAGTTACAACGAAAACTCATTGTTTTCGCTTTATAGCCTTTTTCATGAGCTATTGCCTACGTTTTGGGGTACCGTGGCGATTTACAACGACCAGAAACCCAATACATGTTTGATAGTTATGACCAAAACTTGTCGCTTTCAGATTTTACCATTGTTTTCATGAGCTATTTCCTCGATTTTGGGTTCTGTGCATTTGCATGGCCCGTAAGACCCGATACATTTTTTGAGAGTTATGAACAAAACTCCGCTTTCGCTTTTTATGGTCAGTTATCATGGGTTATTGCCACAATTTTGAGGTTTCATGGAGATTTACATTTCAGTAAGACCCGTACATGTTTGATAATTATGACCAAAAACTTGTCGCTTTCTGCTTTTATGACCGCTTTCATGAGCTATTGCCCACGGTTTTGGGGTTCCAGTGATATTTGCAAGGCCTGTAAGACCCGATACATTTTTGAGAGTTATGAATAAAACTCCGCTGCTTTTTTACGACTGCTTTCATGGGTTATTGCCACAATTTTGAGGTTTCATGGCGATTTACATTTCGAAGACCCAGACATGTTTGAGAGTTATGACCAAAAATCGCTTTTTCGCTTTTATGACCGATTTAATGAGCTATTGCCTTTAGTTTTGGGGCTCTGTACATTTTCATGGCCCGTAAGACCCGATACATGTTTGAGAGATATGACCAAAACTCATTGTTTTCGCTTTTAAGGTCGCTTTCATGAGCTATTGCCCACAGTTTTGGGATATTAGGGCGACTTGGATGGCCCGTAAGACTCGATACATGTTTGAGAGATATGATCAAAAACTCGTCGTTTTTGTGTTTGACGACCGTTTTTGGCGTCCTAGGGAGATTTACAATGACCACAAGACCACAACGAAAAACTCATTCTTTTCTCGTTTTATAGCCGTTTTCATGAGCTATTGCCCATAGTTTTGGGGTACCGCGGAGATTTACAACGATCGTAAAACCCAATACATATTTGATAGTTATGACCAAAAACTTGTCGTTATCACATTTTACCACTTTTTCATGAGCTATTGTCCACAGTTTTGGGGATCCGGGAAGATTTGGATGGCCCGTAAGACCGGATACATGTTTGAGAGATATGACAAAAAAAACTCCGTGTTTTTTGCATTTTAAGGCCGTTTTCATGAGCTATTTCCTACAATTTTGGGGTTCCATTGAGATTTACAACAACAACAGTAAGACTAGATACATGTTTGAGAGTTATGAACAAAAAAATTGATTTCGCGTTTTATGACCGCTTTTCATGAGCTATTGCCCATAGTTTTGGGGCTCTGGAGATTTTCATGGCCCGTAAGACCCGATACATGTTTGAGAGATATGACCAAAACTCATTGTTTTCTCGCTTTAAGGTCGCTTTCATGAGCTATTGCCCACGTTTTGGGGTACCAGGCTGATTTGATGGCCCGTAAGACCCATACATGTTTGAGAGATATGACCAAAAACTCATTGTTTTCGCTTTTAAGGTCGCTTTCATGAGCTATTGCCCATGCTTTGGGGTATCAGACTTGATGGTCTGAAGACTCCATACATGTTTGATAGATCTCACCAAACTTGTCGCTTTTGTGTTTGGCACTGCTTTTGGCTCAAGGGAGATTTACAATGACCACAAGACCCGACATGTTTATGAAGTTACAACGAAAAACTCATTGTTTTCTCGCTTTATAGCCGCTTATGAGCTATTTGCACCTACCTTTTGGGGTACCGTGGCGATTTTACACGACATACAACGGACTATAAAACCCAATACATGTTTGATAGTTATGACCAAAAACTTGTCGCTTTTGATTTTACCATTGTTTTCATGAGCTGTTGTCTCGATTTTGGGGTTCTGTGGCGATTTGGGCCGTAAGACCCGATACATTTTTGAGAGTTATGAACAAAAACGTGCTTTTTATCGCCGTTATCATGGGTTATTGCCAATTTTGAGGTTTCATGGAGATTTACATTTCGTAAGACCCGGCATAAGCTTAATAATTTATACCTTTTATGACCGCTTTCATGAGGTATTGCCCATTTTGGGGTTCCAGGCTACATTTTTGAGAGTTATGAACAAAACTTCCTTCTTCCTCCTCTCTTTACGCCCATTGGAGCGGCTTCTCCTTTTCCCTACACATCTCATGTCACGCTCACGACGCTGCTTCGCTGCCGGGCTTGATTTCCTTCCAAGGCCGCCCGCCTCCTTCTTCTCCCATTGCCCGATCTAGTATTCTCACGGGCATAAAGTGATTTCTCCCGCTGGGCTTTTTTCTCCAACCCGCTGGCGGACTTCTTCATGCTAGCTTCGCCATTCGCCATGACCCCACTTTCCAGCATCAAGGGATCTGGCCCGTCTCTTCAGTTACCAAGGGCCTGGCCCAGAAGCTTTCAGACGTCATTAAGGCTTCTCCTTCCTCAAGGACTCGGCGATCACATACTTCGCCGGGTAAGCACTGGTGATCACCCCGAGCTCCGCACATAAGTTCTGCACATGAATGCTCCGGACTCAAGTCAACTCCTAAGATCTTCAACGCTCTAACCTCGGACTGAACCCAAGGCGCTGGATCCAGAGGCTATGAGTCCTCCCGTCATGGAACCGCCCATACCAAGACCCAGATCCGATTCAAAGTTCAACTCGCACGCAAAGATCTTCCCTAACGCCATGACCGACGACATGCCCCAACGACTTCGACGAATAAGACTTTCTTCCCAGAGGCGACGCCGAGAACTCCGAGCGCTAAGATCTACTTCCTGACCAAGACCGATCCAAAGCGCCAAGACTCCAACTCAAGACGCTTGTCGCTGACGCAGCTGCCAAGTACTTCACCCCAGATGAGACAAGCATTACTTTTATACACATCGACCAAGAAGATCTCGCTACACTAAGATCGACTGGACCCAAGTTCTCCATCTTGAACTCAACCTCGCTGCTTCCGCCGAACCCCGAACCTCGAGAACTCAATTCAACCCCGAACTCCAAGTTCGTCGAGACCCTCTATGTGTGACCCCTTTCCCGAGCCCTATTTTATAAATGCTAAATATAAAACCTGTTGCATATTAAATTGTCATACTTGCATGCATCCTTGTCTATGGTTTGGGTGCCTTATGCCGATTCACCTCATAATTAAATATGGGGCCCATATGCGGGCAAATCTAGTCTCATATTGGCCTCATTTAAATTTCTGTAGCGAACCGGTAACTTATTTTACCTTGTTAAGACAACAATTAAATTGTGGGACAGCTAAATAACTGAACCGTTTAATTTAGTGTAGGGACCCCGGTTCCACTTAATATGACCTAATCGCATCGCACCTTGCCATGTCATACATCATACATGCATCATGCCCGATCTTTTGCCGTAGTATTAAATATTGCACCCGGTGTTTATTCTAGCGTTTTGCTTCTTCGCGGATAAGGCCGTTGAGTTGATGTGAGTCACCGATCTCCTGGATGAACCTTCGACAATGTTTTCAAAGTAGCATTTCCCTTTCTCTACCTATCTTACTTTTATAGTATTTATTCCTCCTGTTGATCTATTGCTATCTCGTTATGGCGATGCTCTAGTTTTCAGACTGATATCCCTTGCACCTTATATTGCCTTGGACACATCATATTACTTGTTGTTTGATAGATAGTTCGACTTATGCTGTAGTCGCTGCTCAAGCGTCATTGCGTGGTCGTCAAGAGGCACAGTTGGTGTATTGCCGCATGTTTGATGTTGGAGATGATCATGGCTTTACTTATCGCTCACTTTAATTCCTGTTTAACAACTAAAATTGAAGTAAGTAAGCAGAGGCACAGGGGCAATAGATGTTATTTGGTTAACCGTCCACTTGTGTCCCGTGAGGACCCGAGTACTTGATACCTGCTCCTTGATTTTTCGCGTTATCCACATCCGGAGGATTATGGACCCCCGAGCCAGAGCTTGATTCAGTCTTATTTCTTGGGGCCACAAACTAGTTTGAGGTTTTATTTACTATCCCGTACTTATGCCATGCTTTACTGCCTTTACGATTGTGCGAGGAGCACACTGCATCATGAAGGTTAGCGGGATGTTTTCGCGGTATCGACAAGCCCAGCTTTTGGTTCCCAGTCGTTTACATTAATGATTGACGCAAACATTGAGTCCGTCTTCGAGTCACCGCTTCGCTATGGTTCTACTCAATGGGTGGCCCTCGAAATATTTCCTGAATCCTGTGATTGCTTTGTCGTGAAGGCCTCGTTGGGTTTTGTTTTGGTTTTTCCGAGGTTGATCGAGCGTGTGTTGCTATTGGTGCACCCCGGCCGGGTAAAACTTTCTGAAAGCCGTGTCCGCGGTTATGGACGACTTGGAGCACAGTATCTCGATCATAGACAACTATAACTAAAGTAGTGATTTAAATTTGACTTTATAATGACTAGTAATCAGCTTCACTATAATGGAATGGCTAAATAATACTGCCCACAATTGCTTGTTTGGATTGTCGCTTGCGACCATTGTACCTGACTAGTAAGTATTGCAACTACAACGGAATGGCTAAATAAAAGTACCAACAACTGCTGGGTTTTGGGATATCTCATGCTAATTGTATCTGACTAGTAAGTGTTGCAACTAAAACGGAATGGTTAACTAAAACGGCCCACTGCTTATTTTATTAGGATGATTATCTATACCTGACTAGTAATTGTTGCAACGATAACTGAATAAATAAAACTGCCAATGGTGTGAGTTCCTCGGTTGACTTCCTCGTTTGGTCTCGAGGGGGAAACACCAGGATGGGTTTGTTTGATGGTAGTACCAGGTTGGTTCCGGATAGATCTTTCTTACCCCTCGATGTCAGCCGCTCACAATCGAGTCTCTATAGGTTGTATAGTGCATCCACGCCGCTTCACCACCATACCTATGTGGCGAGGACCGCCGAATTTAGTCTCATCGCTGTGTAATCGGCCTTCAGATCGATGCGTTCCTTTTTCCTTTGCCCTTTTGCGCCCCTTTTGTTTAAGCAGGTTTGAGATCGACGTCGTTAGCAGAGGTTACCTTCACCCTTCGCTTGGCCTGGGCAGTTATGGACGCCATTGGTTATTCTTCAGGCTCTTAGCCCCATTTGCATCTTGTCAGTAGGGACGCTCTATCGCTTTTCAAGGTGATTTGGATCTTTGTTCTCAGATATCTCAGTATTCTTGACTCATGGAGTCGTGTTGTATATATCTCGGTGGGTCCCATCGAGGACTGTGTAATGTTATTACTTCGCTTTCCACCCGCATTTAAAAGTTCTGGTGGGCACCTTTGAATCGCTTTATGCGGGTTTGGGGTTTCGCTAAAACTTGCATAGGTCCGATTCGAGGGTGTTACAAGACCCGATACATGTTTAAAGTTACAACGAAAAACTCATTGTTTTCTCGTTTTATAGCCGCTTTTCATGAGCTATTGCACACGCTTTGGGGTACTGTGATTTACAACGACCATAAAACCCAACACATGTTTGATAGTTATGACCAAAAACTTGTAGATTTCGCATTTTACCATTGTTTTCATGAGCTGTTGCCTCGATTTTCGGGTTCTAGGGCGATTTGCATGGCCCGTAAGACCCGATATATTTTTTGAGAGTTATGAACAAAAAGTCCGCGTTTTTGTCTTTTATGGCTGTTATCATGGGTTATTGCCCACAATTTTGAGGTTTCATGGAGATTTACATTTCTGTAAGACCCGGTACATGTTTGAGAATTATGACCAAAAACTTGTCGTTTTCGCGTTTTATGACCGTTTTCATGAGCTAATGTCCACGGTTTTGGGGTTCCAGGGCGATTTGCAAGGCCCGTAAGACCCGATACATTTTTTGAGAGTTATGAATAAAAACTCCGCGTTTTCGTCTTTTACGACCGTTTTCATGGGCTATTGCCTACAATTTTGAGGTTTCATGGCGATTTACATTTCTGTAAGACCCGGTACATGTTTGAGAGTTATGACCAAAAACTCATTGTTTTCTCGTTTTAAGACCATTTTCATGAGCTATTGCCCACAGTTTTGGGGTATTAGGGCGACTTGGATGGCCCGTAAGACTCGATACATGTTTGAGAGATATGACCAAAAACTCGTCGTTTTTGTGTTTGACGACCATTTTGGCGTCCTACGGAGATTTACAATGACCACAAGACCTCAACGAAAAACTCATTGTTTTCTCATTTTATAGCCGTTTTCATGAGTTATTGCCCAGAGTTTTGGGGTAAAGCGGCGATTTACAACGACCATAAAACCCAATACATGTTTGATAGTTATGACCAAAAACTTGTCGTTATCACATTTTACCACCTTTTCATGAGCTATTGCCACCAGTTTTGGGGCTCCAGGGAGATTTGCATGGCCCGTAAGACCCGATACATGTTTGAGAGATATGACAACAAAAATTCCGCGTTTTTTGCATTTTAAGGCCGTTTATATGAGCTATTGCCTACAATTTTGGGGTTCCATTGAGATTTACAACAACAGTAAGACTAGATACATGTTTGAGAGCTATGAACAAAAACTTTTGATTTCGCGTTTTATGACCGTTTTCATGAGCTATTGATCATAGTTTTGGGGATCTAGGGAGATTTTCATGGCCTGTAAGACCCGATACATGTTTGAGAGATATGACCAAAAACTCATTGTTTTCTCGTTTTAAGGTCGTTTTCATGAGCTATTGCCCATAGTTTCGGGGCTCTAGGGAGATTTTCATGGCCTGTAAGACCCGATACATGTTTGAGAGATATGACCAAAAACTCATTGTTTTCTCGTTTTAAGGTCGTTTTCATGAGCTATTGCCCACAGTTTTGGGGTATCAGGGCGACTTGGATGGCCCGTAAGACTCCATACATGTTTGATAGATCTCACCAGAAACTTGTCGTTTTTGTGTTTGGCGACCTTTTTTGGCGTTCAAGGGAGATTTACAATGACCACAAGACCCGATACATGTTTGCGAGTTACAACGAAAAACTCATTGTTTTCTCGTTTTATAGCCGTTTTCATGAGCTATTGCACAGTTTCGGGGTACTGCGGGCGATTTACAACGACCATAAACCCAATACATGTTTGATAGTTATGACCAAAACTTGTCGTTTGTGATTTTACCATTGTTTTCATGAGCTGTTGCCCTCGATTTTCGGGTTCCAGGGCGATTTGCATGGCCCGTAAGACCCGATACATTTTTTGAGAGTTATGAACAAAAACTACGCGTTTTCGTCTTTTATGGCTGTTATCATGGGTTATTGCCCAATATTTTGAGGTTTCATGGAGATTTACATTTCTGTAAGACCCGGTACATGTTTGACAGTTATGACCAAAAACTTGTCGTTTTCGCGTTTTATGACCGTTTTCATGAGCTATTGCCCACGGTTTTGGGGTTCCAGGGTGATTTGCATGGCCCGTAAGACCCGATACATTTTTTGAGAGTTATGAATAAAAAAAGGCTTACTGCTCGTTAGTCGGTTACCAACCGGTTCAGCCACATTTCTCTTGGATTTGGAAATCTTCTTATCAACAAAAGCACAAATTCTTCTTTTCGGCTCCTCGCTTGATAGACTCAACACAAGGAATCTTCTCGAAAAGGAAATGTTTTCTCGCATCTTATGACCGTGTCTTCCGTACTGCCATAGTGAAGAAACTAGTTTACATTTGTTTTGGGAATGCCCATTTGCAAGAGCATTGGGCTGAAATCTCAGTCAATATGGCTGATCAAAGCATCTTTGAAGTTCTAGCCAGATTAAAAAGACCTCAAGGTACCTTTTGCAATGGAAATTGATACTTGGAACCCGGAGCATCTGATTTGCGACAATGAACTTTTCAACAATCAAGATGCTCGGTGGAGATCTCGGCCATTATAGCCTGTGAATTAAGATGGGTCCTTTATAGAATTAAGAAGAAGTATTATCAGGGCCTTAAGGATTGGATTGAAATCAATTTAGACAGGAGATAGCTGATTAGAATGTTATCCCTCTTTTTGAGGTGGAATATGTTTGTAAATATTCTTTTGTAACTCTATTTAATATATAAAAATTGAAGTGGAGTTTTTTGCCCTACTGTTTTACCCTAAAAAAATGAATAAAAACTCCGCGTTTTCGTCTTTTACGACCCTTTTCATGGGTTATTGCCTACAATTTTGAGGTTTCATGGCGATTTACATTTCTGTAAGACCCGGTACATGTTTGAGAGTTATGACCAAAAAATCGTGTTTTCGCGTTTTATGACCGATTTAATGAGCTATTGCCTTTTGTTTGGGGGCTCCAGGGCGATTTTCATGGCCTGTAAGACGCGATACATGTTTGAGAGATATGACCAAAAACTTGTTTTCTCGTTTTTAGATCATTTTCATGAGCTATTGCCCACAGTTTTGGGGTATTAGGGCGACTTGGATGGCCCGTAAGACTTGATACATGTTTGAGAGATATGACCAAAACTTGCTTTTGTGTTTGACGACGCTTTTGGCCCTCGGAGATTTCCAATGACCACAAGACCACAACGAAAAACTCATTGTTTTCTCATTCTATAGCCGTTTTCATGAGTTATTGCCCACAGTTTTGGGGTAACGCGGCGATTTACAACGACCATAAAACCCAATACATGTTTGATAGTTATGACCAAAAACTTGTCGTTATCACATTTTACCACCTTTTCATGAGCTATTGCCACCAGTTTTGGGGCTCCAGGGAGATTTGCATGGCCCGTAAGACCCGATACATGTTTGAGAGATATGACAACAAAAATTCCGTGTTTTTTGCATTTTAAGGCCGTTTATATGAGCTATTGCCTACAATTTTGGGGTTCCATTGAGATTTACAACAACAGTAAGACTAGATACATGTTTGAGAGTTATGAACAAAAACTTTTGATTTCGCGTTTTATGACCGTTTTCATGAGCTATTGCCCATAGTTTTGGGGCTCTAGGGAGATTTTCATGGCCTGTAAGACCCGATACATGTTTGAGAGATATGACCAAAACTCATTGTTTTCGTTTTAAGGTCGTTATGAGCTATTGCCCATAGTTTTGGGGCTCTAGGGAGATTTTCATGGCGTAAGACCCGATACATGTTTGAGAGATATGACCAAAAACTCATTGTTTTCTCGCTTTAAGGTCGTTTTCATGAGCTATTGCCCAGCTTTGGGGTATCGTAGACTTGGATGGCCCTAAGACTCCATACATGTTTGATAGATCTCATCGAAACTTGTCGTTTTGTGTTTGGCGACCTTTTTTGGCATTCAAGGAGATTTACAATGACCACAAGACCCGATACATGTTTATAGTTACAACGAAAAACTCATTGTTTTCTCGTTTATAGCCGTTTGTGAGCTATTGCACAGTTTTGGGGTACCGTGGCGATTTACAACGACCATAAAACCCAATACATGTTTGATAGTTATGACCAAAACTTGTCGTTTTGCATTTTACCATTGTTTTCATGAGTCGTTGTTCTCGATTTTCGGGTTCCGTGGCGATTTGCATGGCCCGTAAGACCCGATACATTTTTGAGACTTATGAACAAAACTCCGTTTTCGCCTTTTATGGCTGTTATCATGGGTTATTGCCCACAATTTTGAGGTTTCATGGAGATTTACATTTCTGTAAGACCCGGTACATGTTTGACAGTTATGACCAAAAACTTGTCGTTTTCGCGTTTTATGACCGTTTTCATGAGCTATTGCCCACGGTTTTGGGGTTCCAGGGCGATTTGCATGGCCCGTAAGACCCGATACATTTTTTGAGAGTTATGAATAAAAAAAGGCTTACTGCTCGTTAGTCGGTTACCAACCGGTTCAGCCACATTTCTCTTGGATTTGGAAATCTTCTTGTCAACAAAAGCACAAATTCTTCTTCTGGCTCCTTCTGCTTGATAGACTCAACACAAGGAATCTTCTGAAAAGGAAATGTTTTTCTCTGGCATCTTATGACTGTGTCTTCCAGGGCTGCCATAGTGAAGAAACTAGTTTACATTTGTTTTGGGAATGCCCATTTGCAAGAGCCTGCTGGGCTGAAATCTCACAGGTAAATATGGCTGATCAAAGCATCTTTGAAGTTCTAGCCAAGATTAAAAAGACCTCAAGGTACCTTTTGCAATGGAAATTCGATACTTGGAACCCGAGCATCTGATTTGCGTAAACAATGAACTTTTCAACAATCAAGATGCGCTGGAGATCTGAAGGCCATTATAGCCTGTGAATTAAGATGGGTCCTTTATGGAATTAAGAAGAAGTGTTATCAGGGCCTTAAGGATTGGATTGAAATCAATTTAGACAGGAGATAGCTGATTAGAATGTTATCCCTCTTTTTGAGGTGGAATATGTTTGTAAATATTCTTTTGTAACTCTATTTAATATATAAAAATTGCAGTGGGGTTTTTTGCCCTACTGTTTTACCCTAAAAAATGAATAAAAACTCCGCGTTTTCGTCTTTTACGACCGTTTTCATGGGTTATTGCCTACAATTTTGAGGTTTCATGGATTTACATTTCTGTAAGACCGGTACATGTTTGAGAGTTATGACCAAAAAATCGTTTCGCTTTTATGACCGATTTAATGAGCTATTGCCTTTAGTTTTGGGGCTCCAGGGTGATTTTCATGGCCTATAAGACCCGATACATGTTGGGAAGATATGACCAGAAACTCGTCGTTTTCGCATTTTATGGCCGTTTTCATGAGCTATTGCCCAGCTTTGGGGTATTAGGCGACTTGGATGGCCGTAAGACTCGATACATGTTTGAGAGATATGACCAAAACTCGTGCTTTTGTGTTTGACGACTGCTTTTGCGTCCTACGAGATTCCAATGACCACAAGACCACAACGAAAAACTCATTGTTTTCTCATTCTATAGCCGTTTTCATGAGTTATTGCCCATAGTTTTGGGGGACCGCGGCGATTTACAACGATCGTAAAACCCAATACATATTTGATAGTTATGACCAAAAACTTGTCGTTATCACATTTTACCACTTTTTCATGAGCTATTGCCCATAGTTTTGGGGCTCCGGAGAGATTTGGATGGCCTGTAAGACCCGATACATGTTTGAGAGATATGACAAAAAACTCCACGTTTTTTGCATTTTAAGGCCGTTTTCATGAGCTATTGCCTACAATTTTGGGGTTCCATTGACATTTACAACAACAGTAAGACTAGATACATGTTTGAGAGTTATGAACAAAAACTTCTGATTTCGCGTTTTATGACCGTTTTCATGAGCTATTGCCCATAGTTTTGGGATCTAGGGAGATTTTCATGGCCTGTAAGACCCGATACATGTTTGAGAGATATGACCAAAAACTCATTGTTTTCTCGTTTTAAGGTCGTTTTCATGAGCTATTGCCCATAGTTTCAGGGCTCTAGGGAGATTTTCATGGCCTGTAAGACCCGATACATGTTTGAGAGATATGACCAAAAACTCATTCTTTTCTCGTTTTAAGGTCGTTTTCATGAGCTATTGCCCATAGTTTTGGGGTATCAGGGTGACTTGGATGGCCCGTAAGACTCCATACATGTTTGATAGATCTCACCAAAAACTTGTCGTTTTTGTGTTTGGCGACCTTTTTTGGCGTTCAAGGGAGATTTACAATGACCACAAGACCCGATACATGTTTGCGAGTTACAACGAAAAACTCATTGTTTTCTCGTTTTATAGCCGTTTTCATGAGCTATTGCACACAGTTTTGGGGTACCGTGGCGATTTACAACGACCATAAAACCCAATACATGTTTGATAGTTATGACCAAAAACTTGTCGTTTTCGCATTTTACCATTGTTTTCATGAGCTGTTGCCCTCGATTTTTGGTTCGATGATTTGCATGGCTGTAAGACCCGATACATTTTTTGAGAGTTATGAACAAAACTCCACGTTTTCGTCTTTTATGATCATATCATGGGGTATTGCCCACAGTTTTGAGGTTTCATGGAGATTTACATTTGTAAGACCCGTACATGTTTGACAATTATGATCAAAACTTGTCGTTTTCGCTTTTATGACCGTTTTCATGAGCTATTGCCCACGGTTTTGGGGTTCCAGGCAATTTGCATGGCGTAAGACCCGATACATTTTTTGAGAGTTATGAATAAAAACTCCGCTGTTTTTTTACGACCGCTTTCATGGGTTATTGCCACAATTTTGAGGTTTCATGGCGATTTACATTTCTGTAAGACCCAGACATGTTTGAGAGTTATGACCAAAAATCGCCTTTTTCGCGTTTTATGACCGATTTAATGAGCTATTGCCTTTAGTTTTGGGGCTCCAGGGCGATTTTCATGGCCTGTAAGACCCGATACATGTTTGAGAGATATGACCAAAAACTCATTGTTTTCTCGTTTTAAGACCATTTTCATGAGCTATTGCCCACAGTTTTGGGGTATTAGGGCGACTTGGATGGCCCGTAAGACTCGATACATGTTTGAGAGATATGACCAAAAACTCGTCGTTTTTGTGTTTGACGACCGTTTTTGGCGTCCTACGGAGATTTACAATGACCACAAGACCACAACGAAAAACTCATTGTTTTCTCATTTTATAGCCGTTTTCATGAGTTATTGCCCACAGTTTTGGGGTACCGCGGCGATTTACAACGACCATAAAACCCAATACATGTTTGATAGTTATGACCAAAAACTTGTCGTTATCATATTTTGCCACTTTTTCATGAGCTATTGCCAGCAGTTTTGGGGCTCCGGGAGATTTGGATGGCCCATAAGACCCGATACATTTTTGAGAGATATGACAACAAAAACTCCGCGTTTTTTTGCATTTTAAGGCTGTTTTCATGAGCTATTGCCTACAATTTTGGGGTTCCATTGAGATTTACAACAACAGAAGACTAGATACATGTTTGAGAGTTATGAACAAAAACTTCTGATTTCGCGTTTTATGACCGTTTTCATGAGCTATTGCCCATAGTTTTGGGGCTCTAGGGAGATTTTCATGGCCTGTAAGACCCGATACATGTTTGAGAGATATGACCAAAAACTCATTGTTTTCTCGTTTTAAGGTCGTTTTCATGAGCTATTGCCCATAGTTTCGGGGCTCTAGGGAGATTTTCATGGCCTGTAAGACCCGATACATGTTTGAGAGATATGACCAAAAACTCATTGTTTTCTCGTTTTAAGGTCGTTTTCATGAGCTATTGCCCACAGTGTTGGGGTATCAGGGCGAATTGGATGGCCCGTAAGATTCCATACATGTTTGATAGATCTCACCAGAAACTTGTCGTTTTTGTGTTTGGCGACCTTTTTTGGCGTTCACGGGAGATTTACAATGACCACAAGACCCGATACATGTTTGCGAGTTACAACGAAAAACTCATTGTTTTCTCGTTTTATAGCCGTTTTCATGAGCTATTGCACACAGTTTTGGGGTACCGTGGCGATTTACAATGACCATAAAACCTAATACATGTTTGATAGTTATGACCAAAAACTTGTCGTTTTCGCATTTTACCATTGTTTTCATGAGCTGTTGCCCTCGATTTTCGAGTTCCAGGGCGATTTGCATGGCCCGTAAGAACCGATACATTTTTTGAGAGTTATGAACAAAAACTCCGCGTTTTCGTCTTTTATGGTTGTTATCATGGGTTATTGCCCACAATTTTGAGGTTTCATGGAGATTTACATTTCTGTAAGACCCGGTACATGTTTGACAGTTATGACCAAAAACTTGTCGTTTTCGCGTTTTATGACCGTTTTCATGAGCTATTGCCCACGGTTTTGGGGTTCCAGGGCGATTTGCATGGCCCGTAAGACCCGATACATTTTTTGAGAGTTATGAATAAAAAAAGGCTTACTGCTCGTTAGTCGGTTACCAACCGGTTCAGCCACATTTCTCTTGGATTTGGAAATCTTCTTGTCAACAAAAGCACAAATTCTTCTTCCGCTCCTTCGGTTGATAGACTCAACACAAGGAATCTTGAAAAGGAAATGTTTTCTCTCTGCATCTTAGGACTGTCTTCAAGCTGCCATAGTGAAGAAACTAGTTTACATTTGTTTTGGGAATGCCCATTTGCATGAGTTCATGGCTGAAATCTCACAGTCAATATGGTGATCAAAGCATCTTTGAAGTTCTAGCCGATTAAAAAGACCTCAAGGTACCTTTTGCAATGGAAATTCTGATACTTGGAACCTGGAGCATCTGGATTTGCAGAAACAATGAAATTTTCAACAATCAACATGCGTCGGTGGAGATCTGGAAGGCCAATATAGCCCAGGAACTAAGATGGGTCCTTTATAGAATTAAGAAGAAGTATTATCAGGGCCTTAAGGATTGGATTGAAATCAATTTAGACAGGAGATAGCTGATTAGAATGTTATCCCTCTTTTTGAGGTGGAATATGTTTGTAAATATTCTTTTGTAACTCTATTTAATATATAAAAATTGCAGTGGGGTTTTTTGCCCTACTGTTTTACCCTAAAAAATGAATAAAAACTCCGCGTTTTCGTCTTTTACGGCCGTTTTCATGGGTTATTGCCTACAATTTTGAGGTTTCATGGCGATTTACATTTCTGTAAGACCCGGTACATGTTTGAGAGTTATGACCAAAAAATCGTCTTTTCGCGTTTTATGACCGATTTAATGAGCTATTGCCTTTAGTTTTGGGGCTCCAGGGCGATTTTCATGGCCTATAAGACACGATACATGTTTGAGAGATATGACCAAAAACTCATTGTTTTCTCGTTTTAAGACCATTTTCATGAGCTATTGCCCACAGTTTTGGGGTATTAGGGCGACTTGGATGGCCCGTAAGACTCGATACATGTTTGAGAGATATGACCAAAAACTCGTCGTTTTTGTGTTTGACGACCGTTTTTGGCGTCCTACGGAGATTTCCAATGACCACAAGACCACAACGAAAAACTCATTGTTTTCTCATTTTATAGCCGTTTTCATGAGTTATTGCCAGCTTTGGGTACCGGCGATTTACACGACCATAAAACCCAATACATGATTGATAGTTATGACCAAAAACTTGTCGTTATCACATTTTACCACCTTTTCATGAGCTATTGCCACCAGTTTTGGGGGTGGAGATTTGGATGGGCGTAAGACCGATACATGTTTGAGAGATATAACAACAAAAAAACCTTTTTTTTTTTAAGGCCGTTTTCATGAGCTATTGCCTACAATTTTGGGGTTCCATTGAGATTTACAACAACAAGAAGACTAGATACATGTTTGAGAGTTATGAACAAAACCTTGATTTCGCTTTTACCGTTTTCATGAGCTATTGCCCATAGTTTTGGGGCTCTAGGGAGATTTTCATGGCACTGTAAGACCCGATACATGTTTGAGAGATATGACCAAAACTCATTGTTTTCGCTTTTAAGGTCGTTTTCATGAGCTATTGCCCATAGTTTGGGGTATCGAGATTTTCATGGCCCGTGAAGATTCCATACATGTTTGATAGATCTCACCGAAACTTGTCGCTTTTGTGTTTGGCGACCTTTTTGGCGTTCACGGAGATTTACAATGACCAAGACCCGATACATGTTTTGAAGTTACAACGAAAACTCATTTTTTCTCGCTTTATAGCTTTTCATGAGCTATTGCACAGTTTTGGGGTACCGTGGCGATTTACAATGACCATAAACCCAATACATGTTTGATAGTTATGACAAAAACTTGTCGTTTTGATTTTACCATTGTTTTCATGAGTTGTTCTCGATTTTCGGGTTCCAGGCGATTTGCATGGCCCGTAAGACCCGATACATTTTTGAGAGTTATGAACAAAAAACTCGCTGCGTCTTTTATGGTTGTTATCATGGGTTATTGCCCACAATTTTGAGGTTTCATGGAGATTTACATCAGTAAGACCCGACATGTTTGTGATTATGACCAAAAACTTGTCGTTTTCGCGTTTTATGACCGTTTTCATGAGCTATTGCCCACGGTTTTGGGGTTCCAGGGCGATTTGCATGGCCCGTAAGACCCGATACATTTTTTGAGAGTTATGAATAAAAAAAGGCTTACTGCTCGTTAGTCGGTTACCAACCGGTTCAGCCACATTTCTCTTGGATTTGGAAATCTTCTTGTCAACAAAAGCACAAATTCTTCTTCTGGCTCCTTCTGGTTGATAGACTCAACACAAGGAATCTTCTGAAAAGGAAATGTTTTTCTCTGGCATCTTAGGACTGTGTCTTCCAGTGCTGCCATAGTGAAGAAACTAGTTTACATTTGTTTTGGGAATGCCCATTTGCATGAGCCTGCTGGGCTGAAATCTCACAGGTCAATATGGCTGATCAAAGCATCTTTGAAGTTCTAGCCAGTATTAAAAAAGACCTCAAGGTACCTTTTGCAATGGAAATTCTGATACTTGGAACCTGGAGCATCTGGATTTGCAGAAACAATGAAATTTTCAACAATCAACATGCGTCGGTGGAGATCTGGAAGGCCATTATAGCCCAGGAACTAAGATGGGTCCTTTATAGAATTAAGAAGAAGTATTATCAGGGCCTTAAGGATTGGATTGAAATCAATTTAGACAGGAGATAGCTGATTAGAATGTTATCCCTCTTTTTGAGGTGGAATATGTTTGTAAATATTCTTTTGTAACTCTATTTAATATATAAAAATTGCAGTGGGGTTTTTTGCCCTACTGTTTTACCCTAAAAAATGAATAAAAACTCCGTTGCTTTTTTACTACTGCTTTCATGGGTTATTGCCTACAATTTTGAGGTTTCATGGCGATTTACATTTCTGTAAGACCCGGTACATGTTTGAGAGTTATGACCAAAAAATCGTCTTTTCAGGTTTTATGACCGATTTAATGAGCTATTGCCTTTAGTTTTGGGGCTCCAGGGCGATTTTCATGGCCTATAAGACACGATACATGTTTGAGAGATATGACCAAAAACTCATTGTTTTCTCGTTTTAAGACCATTTTCATGAGCTATTGCCCACAATTTTGGGGTATTAGGGAGACTTGGATGGCCCGTAAGACTCGATACATGTTTGAGAGATATGACCAAAAACTCGTCGTTTTTGTGTTTGACGACCGTTTTTGGCGTCCTACGGAGATTTCCAATGACCACAAGACCACAACGAAAAACTCATTGTTTTCTCATTTTATAGCCGTTTTCATGAGTTATTGCCCACAGTTTTGGGGTACCGCGGCGATTTACAACGACCATAAAACCCAATACATGTTTGATAGTTATGACCAAAAACCTGTCGTTATCACATTTTACCACCTTTTCATGAGCTATTGCCACCAGTTTTGGGCTCGTGGAGATTTGGATGGCCCGTAAGACCCGATACATGTTTGAGAGATATGACAACAAAAACTCCGCGTTTTTTGCATTTTAAGGCCGTTTTCATGAGCTATTGCCTACAATTTTGGGGTTCCATTGAGATTTACAACAACAGTAAGACTAGATACATGTTTGAGAGTTATGAACAAAAACTTGTGATTTCGCGTTTTTGACCGTTTTCATGAGCTATTGCCCATAGTTTTGGGGCTCTAGGGAGATTTTCATGGCCTGTAAGACCCGATACATCTTTGAGAGATATGACCAAGAACTCATTGTTTTCTCGTTTTAAGGTCGTTTTCATGAGCTATTGCCCATAGTTTCGGGGCTCTAGGGAGATTTTCATGGCCTGTAAGACCCGATACATGTTTGAGAGATATGACCAAAAACTCATTGTTTTCTCGTTTTAAGGTCGTTTTCATGAGCTATTGCCCACAGTGTTGGGGTATCGTATAATTGATGGCCGTAAGATTCCATACATGTTTGATAGATCTCACCAAACTTGTCGCTTTTGTGTTTGGCGACCTTTTTGGCGTTCACGGAGATTTACAATGACCACAAGACCCGATACATGTTTGAGTTACAACGAAAACTCATTTTTTTCTCGCTTTATAGCCGCTTTTCATGAGCTATTGACCATAGTTTTGGGGTAGCGTGGCGATTTACAATGACCGTAAAACCCAATTCATGTTTGGTAGTTATGACAAAAACTTGTCGCTTTGCATTTTACCATTGTTTTCATGAGTCGTTGTTCTCGATTTTCGGGTTCAGGCGATTTGCATGGCCCGTAAGACCCGATACATTTTTGAGAGTTATGAACAAAACTCATTTTTTTTTTTGGTTGTTATCATGGGTTATTGCCCACAATTTTGAGGTTTCATGGAGATTTACATTTCAGAAGACCCGGTACATGTTTGATTATGACCAAAAACTTGTCGTTTTCGCGTTTATGACCGCTTTCATGAGCTATTGCCCACGGTTTTGGGGTTCGAGGCGATTTGCATGGCCCGTAAGACCCGATACATTTTTGAGAGTTATGAATAAAAAAGGCTTACTTTCGTTAGTCGGTTACCAACCGTTCAACCACATTTCTCTTGGATTTGTAAATCTTCTTGTCAACAAAAGCACAAATTCTTCTTACGGCTCCTTCGTTGATAGACTCAACACAAGGAATCTTTGAAAAGAAATGTTTTTCTCGGCATCTTATGACCGTGTCTTCCGGCTGCCATAGTGAAGAAACTAGTTTACATTTGTTTTGGGAATGCCCATTTGCAAGAGCTCATTGGGCTGAAATCACAGTCAATATGGTGATCAAAGCATCTTTGAAGTTCTAGCCAAGATAAAAGACCTCAAGGTACCTTTTGCAATGGAAATTCTGATACTTGGAACCTGGAGCATCTGGATTTGCAGAAACAATGAAATTTTCAACAATCAACATGCGTCGGTGGAGATCTGGAAGGCCATTATAGCCCAGGAACTAAGATGGGTCCTTTATGGAATTAAGAAGAAGTGTTATCAGGGCCTTAAGGATTGGATTGAAATCAATTTAGACAGGAGATAGCTGATTAGAATGTTATCCCTCTTTTTGAGGTGGAATATGTTTGTAAATATTCTTTTGTAACTCTATTTAATATATAAAAATTGGGGTTTTTGCCCTCTGTTTTACCCTAAAAATGAATAAAACTCCGCGTTTGCCTTCTTTTACGACCGCTTTTCATGGGTTATTGCCTACAATTTTGAGGTTTCATGGCGATTTACATTCAGAAGACCGGTACATGTTTGAGAGTTATGACCAAAAAATCGTCTTTTCGCTTTTATGACCGATTTAATGAGCTATTGCCTTTAGTTTTGGGGCTCCAGGGCGATTTTCATGGCCTATAAGACACGATACATGTTTGAGAGATATGACCAAAAACTCATTGTTTTCTCGTTTTAAGACCATTTTCATGAGCTATTGCCCATAGTTTTGGGGTATTAGGGCGACTTGGATGGCCCGTAAGACTCGATACATGTTTGAGAGATATGATCAAAAACTCGCTTTTGTGTTTGACGACTGCTTTTGGCCCCACGGAGATTTCAATGACCACAAGACCACAACGAAAAACTCATTGTTTTCTCATTTTATAGCCGCTTTCATGAGTTATTGCCCACAGTTTTGGGGTACTGGCGATTTACAACGACCATAAACCCCAATACATGATTGATAGTTATGACCAAAAACCTTTCGTTATCACATTTTACCCCCTTTTCATGAGCTATTGCCACCAGTTTTGGGGCTCCAGGGCGATTTGGATGGCCCGTAAGACCCGATACATGTTTGAGAGATATGACAAAAAAACTCCGTGTCTTTTGCATTCTAAGGCCATTTTCATGAGCTATTTCCTACAATTTTGGGGTTCCATTGAGATTTACAACAACAGTAAGACTAGATACATGTTTGAGAGTTATGAACAAAAACTTCCGATTTCGCGTTTATGACCGCTTTTCATGAGCTATTGCCCATAGTTTTGGGCCTCTAGGAGATTTTCATGGCCTGTAAGACCCGATACATGTTTGAGAGATATGACAAAAACTCATTGTTTTCGTTTTAAGGTCGCTTTCATGAGCTATTGCCCATAGTTTGGGGCTCTAGGGAGATTTTCATGGCTGTAAGACCCGATACATGTTTGAGAGATATGACCAAAAACTCATTCTTTTCTCGCTTTTAAGGTCGCTTTCATGAGCTATTTCACAGCTTTTGGGTATCGTAGGCTTGGATGGCCCAAGACTCCATACATGTTTGATAGATCTCACCGTAAACTTGTCGTTTTTGTGTTTGGCGACCTTTTTGCGTTCAAGGAGATTTACAATGACCACAAGACCCGATACATGTTTATGAAGTTACAACGAAAAACTCATTGTTTTTTTTCGCTTTATAGCCATTTTCATGAGCTATTGCACAGTTTGGGGTACCGTATGATTTACAACGACCATAAAACCCAATACATGTTTGATAGTTATGACCAAAAACTTGTCGTTTCGCATTTTACCATTGTTTTCATGAGCTATGGTTTCGATTTTCGGGTTCCGTAGATTTGCATGGCCCGTAAGACCCGACATTTTTTGAGAGTTATGAACAAAACTCCATGTTTTCGTCTTTTATGACTGTTATCATGGGTTATTGCCGCTTTTGAGGTTTCATGGAGATTTACATTTCGTAAGACCTACATGTTTGACAATTATGATCAAAACTTGTCGTTTTCGCTTTTATGACCGCTTTCATGAGCTATTGCCCACGGTTTTGGGGTTCCAGGCGATTTGCATGGCCCGTAAGAACCGATACATTTTTGAGAGTTATGAATAAAAACTCGCTGCGTTTTACGACCGCTTTCATGGGTTATTGGCCACAATTTTGAGGTTTCATGGCGATTTACATTTGTAAGACCCGTACATGTTTATGAGTTATGACCAAAAATCGTCTTTTCGCTTTTATGACCGATTTAATGAGCTATTGCCTTTAGTTTTGGGGCTCCAGGCGATTTTCATGGCCTGTAAGACCCGATACATGTTTGAGAGATATGACCAAAACTCATTGTTTTCGCTTTAAGACCATTTTCATGAGCTATTGCCCACGCTTTGGGGTATTAGGCGACTTGGATGGCCCTGTAAGACTCGATACATGTTTGAGAGATATGACCAAAACTGCTGCTTTTGTTTGACGACCGCTTTTGGCGTCCACGGAGATTTCCAATGACCACAAGACCACAACGAAAAACTCATTGTTTTCATTTTATAGCCGTTTTCATGAGTTATTGCCCACAGCTTTGGGGTACCATGGCGATTTACAACGACCATAAAACCCAATACATGTTTGATAGTTATGACCAAAACTGTCGTTATCACATTTTACCACCTTTTCATGAGCTATTGCCACCAGTTTTGGGGATCCAGGAGATTTGGATGGCCCAAGACCGGATACATGTTTGAGAGATATGACAACAAAAACTCCGCGTTTTTTGCATTTTAAGGCCGTTTTCATGAGCTATTGCCTACAATTTTGGGGTTCCATTGAGATTTACAACAACAGTAAGACTAGATACATGTTTGAGAGTTATGAACAAAAACTTCTGATTTCGCGTTTTATGACCGTTTTCATGAGCTATTGCCCATAGTTTTGGGGCTCTAGGGAGATTTTCATGGCCTGTAAGACCCGATACATGTTTGAGAGATATGACCAAAAACTCATTGTTTTCTCGTTTTAAGGTCGTTTTCATGAGCTATTGCCCATAGTTTCAGGGCTCTAGGGAGATTTTCATGGCCTGTAAGACCCGATACATGTTTGAGAGATATGACCAAAAACTCATTCTTTTCTCGTTTTAAGGTCGTTTTCATGAGCTATTGCCCATAGTTTTGGGGTATCAGGGTGACTTGGATGGCCCGTAAGACTCCATACATGTTTGATAGATCTCACCAGAAACTTGTCGTTTTTGTGTTTGGCGACCGTTTTTGGCGTTTAAGGGAGATTTACAATGACCACAAGACCCGATACATGTTTGAGAGTTACAACGAAAAACTCATTGTTTTCTCGTTTTATAGCCATTTTCATGAGCTATTGCACACAATTTCGGGGTACCGTGGCGATTTACAACGACCATAAAACCCAATACATGTTTGATAGTTATGACCAAAAACATGTCGTTTTCGCATTTTACCATTGTTTTCATGAGCTATTGCACACAGTTTTGGGTTCCAGGGCGATTTGCATGGCCCGTAAGACCCGATACATTTTTTGAGAGTTATGAACAAAAACTCCACGTTTTCGTCTTTTATGACTGTTATCATGGGTTATTGCCCACAGTTTTGAGGTTTCATGGAGATTTACATTTCTGTAAGACCCGGTACATGTTTGACAATTATGATAAAAAACTTGTCGTTTTCGCGTTTTATGACCGTTTTCATGAGCTATTGCCCACGGTTTTGGGGTTCCAGGGCGATTTGCATGGCCCGTAAGACCCGATACATTTTTTGAGAGTTATGAATAAAAAGGCTTATCGTTAGTCGGTTACCAACCTGTTCAATGCACATTTCTCTTGGATTTGGAAATCTTCTTGTCAACAAAAGCACAAATTCTTCTTCCGCTCCTGCTTGATAGACTCAACACAAGGAATCTTCCGAAAGGAAATGTTTTTCTATGGCATCTTATGACCGTGTCTTCGTACGCCATAGTGAAGAAACTAGTTTACATTTTTTGGGAATGCCCATCTCAAGAGCTTTGGCTGAAATCTCACAGTCAATATGGCTGATCAAAGCATCTTTGAAGTTCTAGCCAGATTAAAAAGACCTCAAGGTACCTTTTGCAATGGAAATTCTGATACTTGGAACCTGGAGCATCTGGATTTGCAGAAACAATGAAATTTTCAACAATCAGCATGCGTCGGTGGAGATCTGGAAGGCCATTATAGCCCAGGAATTAAGATGGGTCCTTTATAGAATTAAGAAGAAGTATTATGAGGGCCTTAAGGATTGGATTGAAATCAATTTAGACAGGAGATAGCTGATTAGAATGTTATCCCTCTTTTTGAGGTGGAATATGTTTGTAAATATTCTTTTGTAACTCTATTTAATATATAAAAATTGCAGTGGGGTTTTTTGCCCTACTATTTTACCCTAAAAAAATGAATAAAAACTCCGCGTTTTCGTCTTTTACGACCGTTTTCATGGGTTATTGCCTACAAATTTGAGGTTTCATGGCGATTTACATTTCTGTAAGACCCGGTACATGTTTGAGAGTTATGACCAAAAAATCGTCTTTTCGCGTTTTATGACCGATTTAATGAGCTATTGCCTTTAGTTTTGGGGCTCCAGGGCGATTTTCATGGCCTGTAAGACCCGATACATGTTTGAGAGATATGACCAAAAACTCATTGTTTTCTCGTTTTAAGACCATTTTCATGAGCTATTGCCCACAGTTTTGGGGTATTAGGGCGACTTGGATGGCCCGTAAGACTCGATACATGTTTGAGAGATATGACCAAAAACTCGTCGTTTTTGTGTTTGACGACCGTTTTTGGCGTCCTACGGAGATTTCCAATGACCACAAGACCACAACGAAAAACTCATTGTTTTCTCATTTTATAGCCGTTTTCATGAGTTATTGCCCACAGTTTTGGGGTACCGCGGCGATTTACAACGACCATAAAACCCAATACATGTTTGATAGTTATGACCAAAAACTTGTCGTTATCACATTTTACCACCTTTTCATGAGCTATTGCCACCAGTTTTGGGGCTCCAGGGAGATTTGGATGGCCCGTAAGACCCGATACATGTTTGAGAGATATGACAACAAAAACTCCGCGTTTTTTTGCATTTTAAGGCCGTTTTCATGAGCTATTGCCTACAATTTTGGGGTTCCATTGAGATTTACAACAACAGTAAGACTAGATACATGTTTGAGAGTTATGAACAAAAACTTCTGATTTCGCGTTTTATGACCGTTTTCATGAGCTATTGCCCATAGTTTTGGGGCTCTAGGGAGATTTTCATGGCCTGTAAGACCCGATACATGTTTGAGAGATATGACCAAAAACTCATTGTTTTCTCGTTTTAAGGTCGTTTTCATGAGCTATTGCCCATAGTTTCGGGGCTCTAGGGAGATTTTCATGGCCTGTAAGACCCGATACATGTTTGAGAGATATGACCAAAAACTCATTCTTTTCTCGTTTTAAGGTCGTTTTCATGAGCTATTGCCCACAGTTTTGGGGTATCAGGGCGACTTGGATGGCCCGTAAGACTCCATACATGTTTGATAGATCTCACCAGAAACTTGTCGTTTTTGTGTTTGGCGACCTTTTTTGGCGTTCAAGGGAGATTTACAATGACCACAAGACCCGATACATGTTTGCGAGTTACAACGAAAAACTCATTGTTTTCTCGTTTTATAGCCGTTTTCATGAGCTATTGCACACAGTTTTGGGGTACCGTGGCGATTTACAACGACCATAAAACCCAATACATGTTTGATAGTTATGACCAAAAACTTGTCGTTTTCGCATTTTACCATTGTTTTCATGAGCTATGGCCCTCGATTTTCGGGTTCCAGGGCGATTTGCATGGCCCGTAAGACCCGATACATTTTTTGAGAGTTATGAACAAAAACTCCATGTTTTCGTCTTTTATGACTGTTATCATGGGTTATTGCCCACAGTTTTGAGGTTTCATGGAGATTTACATTTCTGTAAGACCCGGTACATGTTTGACAATTATGATCAAAAACTTGTCGTTTTCGCGTTTTATGACCGTTTTCATGAGCTATTGCCCACGGTTTTGGGGTTCCAGGGCGATTTGCATGGCCCGTAAGACCCGATACATTTTTTGAGAGTTATGAATAAAAACTCCGCGTTTTCGTCTTTTACGACCGTTTTCATGGGTTATGGCCACAATTTAGAGGTTTCATGGCGATTTACATTTCGTAAGACCGGTACATGTTTATGAGTTATGACCAAAAATTCGTCTTTTCGCGTTTATGACCGATTTAATGAGCTATTGCCTTTAGTTTTGGGGCTCAGGCGATTTTCATGGCCTGTAAGACCCGATACATGTTTGAGAGATATGACCAAAAACTCATTGTTTTCGTTTTAAGACCATTTTCATGAGCTATTGCCCACGGTTTTGGGGTACCAGGGCGATTTGCATGGCCCGTAAGACTCGATACATGTTTGAGAGATATGACCAAAAACTCGTCGTTTTTGTGTTTCACGACCGTTTTTGGCGTCCAACGGAGATTTGCAATGACCACAAGACCACAACGAAAAACTCATTGTTTTCTCATTTTATAGCCGTTTTCATGAGTTATTGCCCACAGTTTTGGGGTATCATGCGATTTACAACCGACCATAAAACCCAATACATATTTGATAGTTATGACCAAAAACTTGTCGTTATCACATTTTACCACCTTTTCATGAGCTATTGCCCACAGTTTTGGGGCTCCAGGAGATTTGATGGCCCAGAAGACGATACATGTTTGAGAGATATGACAACAAAAACTCCGCGTTTTTTGCATTTTAAGGCCGTTTTCATGAGCTATTGCCTACAATTTTGGGGTTCCATTGAGATTTACAACAACAGTAAGACTAGATACATGTTTGAGAGTTATGAATAAAAACTTCTGATTTCGCGTTTTATGACCGTTTTCATGAGATATTGCCCATAGTTTTGGGGCTCTAGGGAGATTTTCATGGCCTGTAAGACCCGATACATGTTTGAGAGATATGACCAAGAACTCATTGTTTTCTCGGTTTAAGGTCGTTTTCATGAGCTATTGCCTATATTTTCGGGGCTCTAGGGAGATTTTCATGGCCTGTAAGACCCGATACATGTTTGAGAGATATGACCAAAAACTCATTCTTTTCTCGTTTTAAGGTCGTTTTCATGAGCTATTGCCCACAGTTTTGGGGTATCGTAGGCACTTGATGGCCCGTAAGACTCCATACATGTTTGATAGATCTCACCGTAAACTTGTCGCTTTTGTGTTTGGCGACCTTTTTGGCGTTCAAGGGAGATTTACGATGACCACAAGAACCGATACATGTTTGAGTTACAACGAAAAACTCATTGTTTTCGTTTATAGCCGCTTTCATGAGCTATTGCACAGTTTTGGGGTACTGCGATTTACAAAACCATAAAACCCAATACATGTTTGATAGTTATGACCAAAAACTTGTCGTTTTCGATTTTACCATTGTTTTCATGAGTCGTTGCCTCGATTTTCGGGTTCCAGGGCGATTTGCATGGCCCGTAAGACCCGATACATTTTTTGAGAGTTATGAACAAAAACTCCCCGTTTTCGCCTTTTATGGCTGTTATCATGGGTTATTGCCCACAATTTTGAGGTTTCATGGAGATTTACATTTCTGTAAGACCCGGTACATGTTTGTGATTATGACCAAAACTTGTCGTTTCGCGTTTATGACCGCTTTTCATGAGCTATTGCCCACGGTTTTGGGGGTTCGGGCGATTTGCATGGCCCGTAAGACCCGATACATTTTTTGAGAGTTATGAATAAAAAAAGGCTTACTGCTCGTTAGTCGGTTACCAACCGGTTCAGCCACATTTCTCTTGGATTTGGAAATCTTCTTGTCAACAAAAGCACAAATTCTTCTTCTGGCTCCTACTGCTTGATAGACTCAACACAAGGAATCTTCTGAAAAGGAAATGTTTTTCTATGGCATCTTATGACTGTGTCTTCCAGGGCTGCCATAGTGAAGAAACTAGTTTACATTTGTTTTGGGAATGCCCATCTGCAAGAGCCTGCTGGGCTGAAATCTCACAGGTCAATATGGCTGATCAAAGCATCTTTGAAGTTCTAGCCAGTATTAAAAAAGACCTCAAGGTACCTTTTGCAATGGAAATTCTGATACTTGGAACTCCGAGAGCATCCGGATTTGCGAAACAATGAAATTTTCAACAATCACATGCGCTTGTGGAGATCTGAAGGCCATTATAGCCCAGGAATTAAGATGGGTCCTTTATAGAATTAAGAAGAAGTATTATGAGGGCCTTAAGGATTGGATTGAAATCAATTTAGACAGGAGATAGCTGATTAGAATGTTATCCCTCTTTTTGAGGTGGAATATGTTTGTAAATATTCTTTTGTAACTCTATTTAATATATAAAAATTGCAGTGGGGTTTTTTGCCCTACTGTTTTACCCTAAAAAATGAATAAAAACTCCGCGTTTTCGTCTTTTACGACCGTTTTCATGGGTTATTGCCTACAATTTTGAGGTTTCATGGCGATTTACATTTCTGTAAGACCCGGTACATGTTTGAGAGTTATGACCAAAAATCGTCTTTTCGCTTTTATGACCGATTTAATGAGCTATTGCCTTTAGTTTTGGGGCTCCAGGCGATTTTCATGGCCTGTAAGACCGATACATGTTTGAGAGATATGACCAAAACTCATTGTTTTCGTTTTAAGACCATTTTCATGAGCTATTGCCCACAGTTTTGGGGTATTAGGCGACTTGGATGGCCGTAAGACTCGATACATGTTTGAGAGATATGACCAAAACTCGTCGTTTTGTGTTTGACGACTGCTTTTGGCGTCCTACGGAGATTTCAATGACCACAAGACCACAACGAAAAACTCATTGTTTTCTCATTTTATAGCCGTTTTCATGAGTTATTGCCACGTTTTGGGGTATCAGCGATTTACGACCATAAAACCCAATACATGATTGATAGTTATGACCAAAAACCTGTCGTTATCACATTTTACCACCTTTTCATGAGCTATTGCCACCAGTTTTGGGGCTCCAGGGAGATTTGGATGGCCCGTAAGACCCGATACATGTTTGAGAGATATAACAACAAAAACTCCGTGTTTTTTGCATTTTAAGGCCGTTTTCATGAGCTATTGCCTACAATTTTGGGGTTCCATTGAGATTTACAACAACAGTAAGACTAGATACATGTTTGAGAGTTATGAACAAAAACTTCTGATTTCGCGTTTTATGACCGTTTTCATGAGCTATTGCCCATAGTTTTGGGGTCTAGGAGATTTTCATGGCCTGTAAGACCCGATACATGTTTGAGAGATATGACCAAAAACTCATTGTTTTCTCGTTTTAAGGTCGTTTTCATGAGCTATTGCCCACAGTTTTGGGGCTCTATGGAGATTTTCATGGCCTGTAAGACCCGATACATGTTTGAGAGATATGACCAAAAACTCATTCTTTTCTCGTTTTAAGGTCGTTTTCATGAGCTATTTCCCACAGTTTTGGGGTATCAGGGCGACTTGGATGGCCCGTAAGACTCCATACATGTTTGATAGATCTCACCAGAAACTTGTCGTTTTTGTGTTTGGCGACCTTTTTTGGCGTTCAAGGGAGATTTACAATGACCACAAGACCCGATACATGTTTGCGAGTTACAACGAAAAACTCATTGTTTTCTCGTTTTATAGCCGTTTTAATGAGCTATTGCACACAGTTTTGGGGTACCGTGGCGATATACAACGACCATAAAACCCAATACATGTTTGATAGTTATGACCAAAAACTTGTCCTTTTCGCATTTTACCATTGTTTTCATGAGCTATGGCCCTCGATTTTCGGGTTCCAGGGCGATTTGCATGGCCCGTAAGACCCGATACATTTTTTGAGAGTTATGAACAAAAACTCCATGTTTTCGTCTTTTATGACTGTTATCATGGGTTATTGCCCACAGTTTTGAGGTTTCATGGAGATTTACATTTCATAAGACCGTACATGTTTGACAATTATGATCAAAACTTGTCGTTTTCGCTTTTATGACCGTTTTCATGAGCTATTGCCCACGGTTTTGGGGTTCCAGGGCGATTTGCATGGCCCGTAAGAACCGATACATTTTTTGAGAGTTATGAATAAAAACTCGTCTTTTCGACCGTTTTCATGGGTTATTAGCCACAATTTTGAGGTTTCATGGCGATTTACATTTCGTAAGACCGGTACATGTTTATGAGTTATGACCAAAAATCGCCTTTTTCGCTTTTTATGACCGATTTAATGAGCTATTGCCTTTAGTTTTGGGGCTCCAGGCGATTTTCATGGCCTGTAAGAGCCGATACATGTTTGAGAGATATGACCAAAACTCATTGTTTTCTCGTTTAAGACCATTTTCATGAGCTATTGCCCACAGTTTTGGGGTATTAGGGCTTGGATGGCCCGTAAGACTCGATACATGTTTGAGATATGACCAAAACTCGCTGCTTTTGTGTTTGACGACCGTTTTTGGCGTCCTACGGAGATTTCCAATGACCACAAGACCACAACGAAAAACTCATTGTTTTCTCATTTTATAGCCGTTTTCATGAGTTATTGCCCACAGTTTTGGGGTACCGCGGCGATTTACAACGACCATAAAACCCAATACATGTTTGATAGTTATGACCAAAAACTTGTCGTTATCACATTTTACCACCTTTTCATGAGCTATTGCCACCAGTTTTGGGGCTCCAGGGAGATTTGGATGGCCCGTAAGACCCGATACATGTTTGAGAGATATAACAACAAAAACTCCGTGTTTTTTTGCATTTTAAGGCCGTTTTCATGAGCTATTGCCTACAATTTTGGGGTTCCATTGAGATTTACAACAACAGTAAGACTAGATACATGTTTGAGAGTTATGAACAAAAACTTCTGATTTCGCGTTTTATGACCGTTTTCATGAGCTATTGCCCATAGTTTTGGGGCTCTAGGGAGATTTTCATGGCCTGTAAGACCCGATACATGTTTGAGAGATATGACCAAAAACTCATTGTTTTCTCGTTTTAAGGTCGTTTTCATGAGCTATTGCCCATAGTTTCGGGGCTCTAGGGAGATTTTCATGGCCTGTAAGACCCGATACATGTTTGAGAGATATGACCAAAAACTCATTCTTTTCTCGTTTTAAGGTCGTTTTCATGAGCTATTTCCCACAGTTTTGGGGTATCAGGCGACTTGGATGCCGTAAGACTCCATACATGTTTGATAGATCTCACGTAACCTTGTCGTTTTTGTGTTTGGCGACCTTTTTTGGCGTTCAAGGGAGATTTACAATGACCACAAGACCCGATACATGTTTGCGAGTTACAACGAAAAACTCATTGTTTTCTCGTTTTATAGCCGTTTTCATGAGCTATTGCACACAGTTTTGGGGTACCGTGGCGATTTACAACGACCATAAAACCCAATACATGTTTGATAGTTATGACCAAAAACTTGTCGTTTTCGCATTTTACCATTGTTTTCATGAGCTGTTGCCCTCGATTTTCGGGTTCCAGGGCGATTTGCATGGCCCGTAAGACCCGATACATTTTTTGAGAGTTATGAACAAAAACTCCACGTTTTCGTCTTTTATGACTGTTATCATGGGTTATTGCCCACAGTTTTGAGGTTTCATGGAGATTTACATTTCTGTAAGACCCGGTACATGTTTGACAATTATGATCAAAAACTTGTCGTTTTCGCGTTTTATGACCGTTTTCATGAGCTATTGCCCACGGTTTTGGGGTTCCAGGGCGATTTGCATGGCCCGTAAGACCCGATACATTTTTTGAGAGTTATGAATAAAAACTCCGCGTTTTCGTCTTTTACGACCGTTTTCATGGGTTATTGGCCACAATTTTGAGGTTTCATGGCGATTTACATTTCTGTAAGACCCGGTACATGTTTGAGAGTTATGACCAAAAAATCGTCTTTTCGCGTTTTATGACCGATTTAATGAGCTATTGCCTTTAGTTTTGGGGCTCCAGGGCGATTTTCATGGCCTGTAAGACCCGATACATGTTTGAGAGATATGACCAAAAACTCATTGTTTTCTCGTTTTAAGACCATTTGCATGAGCTATTGCCCACAGTTTTGGGGTATTAGGGCGACTTGGATGGCCCGTAAGACTCGATACATGTTTGAGAGATATGACCAAAAACTCGTCGTTTTGTGTTTTGGACCGTTTTTGGCGTCCTACGGAGATTTCCAATGACCACAAGACCACAACGAAAAACTCATTGTTTTCTCATTTTATAGCCGTTTTCATGAGTTATTGCCCACAGTTTTGGGGTACCGCGGCGATTTACAACGACCATAAAACCCAATACATGTTTGATAGTTATGACCAAAAACCTGTCGTTATCACATTTTACCACCTTTTCATGAGCTATTGCCACCAGTTTTGGGGATCCAGGGAGATTTGGATGGCCCGTAAGACCAGATACATGTTTGAGAGATATGACAACAAAAACTCCGCGTTTTTTGCATTTTAAGGCCGTTTTCATGAGCTATTGCCTACAATTTTGGGGTTCCATTGAGATTTGCAACAACAGTAAGACTAGATACATGTTTGAGAGTTATGAATAAAAACTTCTGATTTCGTGTTTTATGACCGTTTTCATGAGCTATTGCCCATAGTTTTGGGGCTCTAGGGAGATTTTCATGGCCTGTAAGACCCGATACATGTTTGAGAGATATGACTGTTGCCTGCCAAAACCCACCGGCGAGCAGCGACTGACAACACGGAGAGCCGGGAGGCTCCAGGGACTGGTGGGCCTGGTCCTCGGCGACGGCCATAAAAGCTCCCGACACGCCCCTGCTTGGTTCGAGGCGTAAGCTGCCACCTATACCTGATCGTGAAGGTGAAGGATTGCTCGATTGATTTCTGCATGATAAACAAGTATCGTAAAATTTGAGCCGTAATCGGCTCCGTGTTTCAGAATCGGCTCCTAGAGCCGATTGCCCCATGGTTCTGCGTTAGATTTATGATAACATGGGGTTTTCCTTGATCACTACAAGTTAAATCGATCTACGATAGTCTAATGTTTTCACCACGTAATTGGAACATCCTACGCGTGATTGAGCGGTGCGTAAAAGATGAAGAATATTAACCCTAGAGGCCTAATAACCAACGTAAAGCCAATTACCGAACATCCTCTCTAGAACGAATAAGCCACGTCTTTATGCATTCTTGGATCGTTCAACCCGCTTGTAAGGCCTCACCACGTAGATATTAAACTAAACCTTGCGAACAAGGTACAACTATAACAGATCGAATCGACTAAATAAAGATCAAGCAAGGTGCTACCCTTGCACTTTGGGAAAAGGTGCAAGGGTAGCGAGATAGCTAGAGGTAGCATAACTCGACGATAGTAGTAAAAAGCCGATGCTAGCCTCAAACAATCTATGATAATGGTATTACTCGCCATCAACAACGCTCAAGACGGTAAAACCAGTAACGAATAGTAGATATCGCCTAGATCGCGAGATGCCACTAGGCAACATGGCACTACCGAAAGAAACCCTAGAAACAAGGGGTGGCGATGCCGAGATTGTGTTTGTTGTGAACGTGGTTGTTGTTGTCTTTCAATAACCCTAGGTACATATTTATAGTCCGAGACTCTCTACTTTTGGAATAACTCTACAACTCTATCTTTACCTAAACATAAACGGAACCTAAACAAACACGAAACCTACTATGATACAAGATACACGGAAATTTAGCCCAAATCCACACACTAGGCCGATCCAAAGAACTCGTTGGATATATGTATCTTCAAGCCCATCTTGATCACGGCCCACCTCCGTCTCGCCAAAATATGGTGATAACACATGCCCCCCTGGTTTTGGCAATGATAATTCCAAAACCACTCTGTGCGTTTTTTCCTCTTCTTCTCCTCTTTTTTTTTATCGGGCTGCGCGTCGACAGAATGCGTGGCGTAATGTAACTCACGCTACCCCTTCATCATGATGCCTGTCTTCTCAACTCCTCGCAATGCGTGATTTGACGATTTTGGCAAAGGTAACTGGGAAACCGCTATGGCATTGAACCGTCATTCCACTATTCCCTTATTTAAATCAGCTGAACAGTTCAGTCCCCATCTTCCTCCGGTTGCGAAAACCCTCTCCCTTCACGGAAAAACCCTCTTTCGCCATGGCCTCCTCTGCTTCCTCGGTGTGTCCTCCCACGCCTCCAACTCGATTAGCGACCGAGAGCCGAGCACCGCACGGGCGTACTGATTTTGCCCACGATGGTGGGATGAAAGGGGATTTCGCCCGTGGTCGAGGGCGATCGTCCGGATCGACGGCGAAGAGAGCCTGATTCCTCGTCGACGGGAACCGGAGGCGGCAGCGACGACGCTGGTCGTGGGACGGCGTCGACTCTTCCGCCGAGGAGGAGGAATCGGAGGACACCTCCTCCGACGAGTATCCGCCGACGAACGCTCGCTTCACGGGTCAGCGAAGATATCAAGATGACGACGAGGGCGAAGAGGTCCCGCTGGTTTCTTCAAAGAAGACGGCGAGGGCGATGTGCGAGCGGCGAAGATAGCGAGAGGACGGCGGCAATGGCGGCGACGACCTCGGCTTAGATTAGGAATCGATAGTAATAGCCGTAGCGATAGTAGGCCCTTTTGTAACCGATCGTCCTGTAAGCGATCTTTTGAATGAATGAACATCTTTCCCAAATATTGTTCCTTTTGCTTCAATTTTGCCGATAACCGAAATAGGTCGATGCTTCAAGTCGATGACTGCATCGGCTTTCATCATCTTTGCCGCACGACAGATCAAACAGGTCAAATCGCAGAGCCGATGACTACCCATCGGCTTCTCCCAAAAACGTTGACGGGTCAACCTTCGTCGCATCCTTAGACACATTACAACGGCCACTTATTGGTTTCAAATGATGACTGCGACCTTCCTCAACACGGTGGATTCAAACACGGACGACCCAAATCTCAATTTCCCATCAAAACGTGCTCCTTGCGCACGACTAGTGACAAGCAAAGATGAAGATGACGAAGCTGAGATCGCCGAGGTGGCCCTTTTTGTAACATGTGTGAACCTCTAGAGTCGATGACCGTGCATCGGCTATATATATTTTTTTTTTTTACTCGGCCGATTTTCAGCATCGGCCCCCATATTTTTACTGTCCATCGTTTCTCGTGCCTTTACCTAGCCGATTTCATGCATCGGCCCCTCCAGTTTTATTGTCCAACATCCCACATGCTTGGAAAATATTTCTTGAGATGTTGTCCGTTAACTGCCACTGGGAATTTTACTCCATCCAACTGCTCGAGCATGTATGTGTTTCCTCTTAAAACTTGGTCGACCCTGTACGGACCGTGCCAATTTTGAGACCATTTACCATATGTTGCATCCTTAGTCCCCAAGGGCAACACAGCTTCCTATACTAGATCACCAACGTGGAACTCCTTTGGCCTCACTTTCTTGTTGTATGCACGAGCTACCTTGGCCTTGTTTTCTTTGATTTTCTCCAGTGACCATAACCTGAGCTCGGTTAAATCCTCCACACTGTCACTCATCAGGGTTGCATACTCTTCAGTTGTTAGATCGTCCTGAAAAGTGACGCGTCTCGATCCAGCCGTAATTTCCCATGGCAGGACGGCTTCTTGTCCATATACTAGATGGTAGGGTGAGGTTTTTATTGCTCCATGACATGACATGCGATAAGCCCATAACGCCTCTGACAAAACCTCGTGCCAACGTCTTGGGTGCTCATCGACTTTCCTTTTGATCAGCTTGATGAGGCTCTGGTTGGACGCTTCAGCTTGTCCATTTGCTTGAGCATAGTATGGAGATGATCTAATCAGCTTGATCCCCATGTCCTCGCAGAATTTCCTAAACTCTTGAGAAATAAAGACCAAACCTCCATCAGTCGTGATAGTTTGGGGAATCCCGAATCTATGGATGACATGTTCTTTCACAAAATTGATAACATCCTTCGAATTTACTGACTTCATTGGGACAGCCTCTACCCATTTAGTGAAGTAGTCAGTGATAGCCAAAATCCACATGTGGCCTTTGCTTGATGGGGGATTGATCTTGCCGATCATGTCCATGCCCCAACCTCGGAATGGCCAAGGCTTGATGATGGGGTTCATTGCTAACGCGGGTACCATCTGGATTTTTCCAAATTTCTGACATGCTTGACACCCTTTGTAGTAGTTGAAACAGTCCTCAAGCATGGTGGGCCAATAAAACCCTGATCGCCTGATCAACCATTTCATCTTATGAGCCGATTGGTGAGTCCCACAGGCGCCTTCGTGTACCTCGTGTAGGAGCTGGTTGGCCTCGGCTATCCCCAGGCATTTGAGCAATAGTCCTTCCAGAGTCCTGTAAAACATGTCATCCCCAATAAGCACGTACTTCATGGCTTTGTACCTTATCCGTTTAGGTGCCCCGAAGAATCTTTCAAGTAATTGAAGATATCGGCTCTCCGATCGTCGCTTCGAGGCTGTGCACGAACGTCGGGTCCTTCTCCCACATCCTTGTATCCAAGCTATCTGCAAGATCGTTCGCCTCGGTATTCTGCGCTCGTGGGATCCAAGTGAAGTTGACGTCTCGAATTGCGTCATCAGCTCGCGGTGCAGCCATAATGGGAAGAGGGACTCACTCTCGCACTTGTAGTCCTCGTGGTGAAATCACCAACTTGGAGTCTCCAAAATTTCCATCGCTTCGCTCGGCTTCGAGGAGTAACTCCATCCCCTTGGATATCGCCTCGTACTCGGCTACATTGTTGGTGCGAGAGGTAGACAATCTGATGGAGAAGGAAAATGTTGCCCCCCGGGGCGACACGAGTAAAATGCCGATGCCGCAGCCATCGTCACAAACTGATCCGTCGAAAAACATAGCCCACGCTCTTATGGACAGCGCGGCTATGTTAGTGTTGATCCTTTCAGCGATAAGATCAGCGCTATCCCTTAATCGCTTTCGCGGGTTGATACGGATGTCAAACTCGTGATGCAAACATCCATTTGCCCAGGTGCCTTTTAACATAGGAGCCGACAGCATGTGCTTTATGACGTCTGATTTGCATATGATGATGATCTCTGCTGATAGCAAAATGTGTCGCAACTTGGTGCAGTGAAAAACAGGCAGAGGCACAACTTATCGATATCGTGGTACCTCGTCTGCGTCCGGCATCCTCGCTTATGTAAAAGACGACCTCTCCAGCCCATCATAAACTTGCACCACTACCGAGGCGATGGGCGTGTCGATCGACAAGTAAATGTAGAATGTCCTGTCGGTGAGGTGGGATTATCTTGGCGGTTTCACAAATATTCTTTGATCTCGTCAAAGGCTCGTTGTTGTTACGCCCCGGTGAATTCCTCGTCGATTTGATTTTTACTAGTCCCATGAACGGCTCAATCCTTCACGATAGATTGGAGATGAATCGTCGACGAAGTTGATCTTGCCGATAAGGACCTGTAGTTCTTTCTTCGTGGTGGGCGGCTTCATTGTCCGTCTTGCCTCGACTTTTCAGCCGATCTCGATTCGCGTTCATGGACCAAAAACCAAGAACTGACCGGCCGTCACCGAAGCACACTTCTTTGGATTCATCCAGTAGGTCAATTTTCTTGTTCGGTCCAGACGCCGTTGCAGATCGTCCAAGTGTCCGTGCGGCGAAGCGGACTTGACCACGTCATCGATGTAGATTTCAACCGTTTGCCGATCAGATCATGGAAAATATAATTCATGGCCCTCTGCACGTGGCGCGGCATTTTTCAGTCAAACGTCATGACTACATACTCAAATAACCCGGACCACAGGACTCGAATGCGATCTTGTGTATGTCTTCGGAGCCATGAAGATCTGGTTGTACCGGCATTGCCGTCCATGAAGCTCAAAATTTTATGACCAGTGCTGCATTGATTAATGTTTACGCCACCGCATCGGATACTCATCCTTTGGGGTAGCTCATGAGATCTCGAAAATCTATAGCAACACGCCATTGGCCACCCTTCTTCTCTCTGTGCGATACTAGAAATCCACTCGGCATACCCGCATGGTCGATCAACTTGCGTCAACATTTTCTCGACCTCTTTCTTGACATCTTCCAATTTCGGCCTTCATTTGTCGTGCTCGCTTTTGGCGGCGAAATCCTTTTTTGGCGGAGTCGATGCTCGATGATGCTCTGTCCAACCTGTGCATCTGTGTAGTCCCCAGCGGCGATGGATATTGTTTTAACAGGCTATCATCGGGCCCCGACTGGATCTAACTTTCTTCGATAAATGTTGGTCGTGGCTTATCCCGTGACCAATGTCGATCTCTTCCAGCTCATCAGCGGATGTAAACCCGTACCCTAGCTTTCCGTCACCTGTCAAATCGACGCTAAACACAGGGCAAACGGTGGGTGAGGACGACAAAAATAATTTGGGCCGATCGCTTGAATCGGCCCCCTTTTTGCTTGCATCAGTCAAGGACAGTTTACACCTTATTCTTTTACAGTGGCAGAGCATCTCTCTGCTACGACTACCTGAGTTGCTTGTCGTATGATCGCTGCTTTTTATTTTTTGTGGCCGATCGCAGGGATCGGCCGTACCACGGATGATCGTGGGCTTTTCTACTCTGTAAGGCCAGTGGATAAGACCAGCCTCACCCCGTTTTTTGTAGCTTCAATACGCTCGCAGCCGTCTAGATTGATTCCAGAGATCGGCTCTTGGTCTTCTGCTTCCCAGATGTTCATGCCAGCTATGGAGATCTCGATAGAATCGTCTGCGTGGATGACCTCCACTTCGTCTCCATCCCACTGGATCAGGCACTGATGCATTGTGGATGGGATGCAGCAATTAGCGTGAATCCAATCCCTTCCTAGCAAGACAGTGTAAGTGCTCTTGCTGTCCACGACGAAGAATGACGTGGGTACGGTTTTCCTGCCCACTGTCAAGTCCACGTTCAGTACGCCTTGCGTTCCCGAAGACTGACCGTTGAAGTCGCTCAACGTGACGTTGGTTTTGATCAGATCTGCAGTGGAGCGTCCCAAACGTCGTAGCATGGAGTATGGCATGATATTGACTGCCGCTCCAGTGTCCACCAACATCTTGCTGACAGGTTGCCCATTGATGTAACCTCGCGGTGCTGGGCTTTCAGATGTTTGTAACCCTTCTCACGTGGCTTCTCAAAGATAACCGGCCGTGGGCCGCAGTCAAACTGTGCCACAGGTAGCTCATCGGTTCTTGGCGCGCAGAATTCTGAAGGGAGTACGAACACCATGTTTGTGCTAGCCGATGTCTTTGCATCGGCTTTTATCGGTTTGGGGCGCCACTCTTTCCTGGTCGGGCGGCCTTCCGTTTCCACAGCCTGCCTCACTTTGACGGCCAGATCAGGCCGTGCTTTCTTCAAAGCGTGGATACACTGCGCTTCAACTTCCTCTAAGTTACGCAGCTGCACTCGCTTACGCTCGGTTTGTGCGAGTCCGTGGGCACCACCTTGACGATGATACCTGTCTTCTTGTCATCCTTTGGCTTCTCGAGGTCTCCTACCGAGCGGACTCCTTAGACGGCTCTGGGCGGAAGAGGCCCTAGGCGTTTGAATCGGCCTCGTGTCCTCCTTCTGCTGATTGCATTCCGGGCAGTTGTCGACTGTAGGCAATCGGCCCATTCCCGTGCCCCAGCAATACTTGAAGAAAGGACAATCCCAATGCCTATCTGCGCCTTCCTTCTCTTTCGACGGTCCCCTAGCAAGGTGCTCATTTCTTCGTCGTCTCGCCGCTTTGGCGGCGTTGGTCATCTTGGTGCTCATACTTGTTAAGGAGATCGTGGAATGTGGCTTCGATATCGCACTCTCCTTACTTGTTCCTCGATTAATCGCTTTGTCATTGTGCTGGGCGGTCGCATGGACTAGCCTCCTTTCTTTCCTTGCTCGAGAGCGACCGTCCTCCTTGTACGTGTCATGGTGGTATCCAGACCTGCCATGTTAACGCCGAGCGAAATCCAGCTTACGTCTTGCGGGCGGCGAGTTCTACCATGTTGACGCCGGAAATGGGTTTGTGTCCACTTTCATGGCGAATCGCCCAAGGATCGACGGCCTTGTTCTATAGCCATTTGGATTTGGCGGCGAAGCTCTTTGCACTCGTTGGTGGTGTGAGTGAACGAATGATGCCACTTGCAGTATGGTCTCCCGTTCATCTCCTGAGCCGTAGGGATTTTGTGGCCTTCGGGTAACCTCAGCTGCTTCTCCTTCAGCAGCAGGTCGAATATCTGCTCAGCTTTGCTCACATCGAAGTCGAACCCTTTCGCAGGCCCTTGCTGTTTCACCCATTTGCAGGCCACAGGATCTGCCCCCCGAGCCCATTCAGCTACGGCCACCTCCTGGTCCTGCGTAGGATCTTCTTCTTCTGCATCGACCAGGCTTATCGGACGTTTGAATTTGTCTTGGTACAACTCAGGGTGGCGCTGCTCATACATTGTCAGTTTCTGGGCCATATGCGCCAATGAGTTGTACTCTACCTGGAACGCCAGATCCTTGATGGGTGCGGAGAGGCCCAACACTGCCAGCTCGACTGCTTCCTTCTCAGTTAAACGAGCCGAGTAACATCGGTTCTTGACAGTCCTGAAGCGCTGGATGTACTCGGCTGATTTCTCGCTTCTGCCGCTGTGCGGTCGCAATGCCGCCTCGGTAGCCTCGAATGGTAATGGATGTGGAACTGCTCTTCCGATTGCTTCCGGTATGAATTGAATCGGTGGTAGTGAGGTGTACCACCCAAAGGCTGGTCTGTCGAGATTGCGCAAAGAATCTTACGCGCATCGATCCGATGCGAAATCATGCCTAGTTGTGCGGTATCGGCTTATGTGCTCGATCGAGCTTGACCCTTGACCGCTGAATCTTGAGAACTCGGGAGCTTATACTTGGGTGGCGCGGAATTAGATCAAACTTCGTTGGGTACGGCTTTGAATAGCCGATTGTCCTTCTCTTGACCTAAGACGGTTAACTGGTCCCTCGTGATGGTACCGATTTGCTCCTTTGTTTGAGCCGTAGGGTTAAATTCTCATGACTTGTCCGGTGGCATACTTGGCTACGCCTTTGTTTGTCGGCGTCTATCCGGCCATCGCCGCTCGGACACGCTGCCTCAAGATCACATGCCCAGGGCTCTGCCAGAAACTCCTGCGGTTGCAATCTGTTTGGTGCGTGTCGTTATTGCGATCCGCACGTGGCGCATATATCCGTGTGTGATCTCCTTAGGTGGCTCAAACAGGAATTGGCAATCGCTGGTCGCCTCCACCTTGTAGACGACGTGGCGCTGCTCTGGCGGCTCTGGAGCAAGTGTGAGCGGAGTGTGGCCTGGTTTGGGCGGTCTTTCTCCTGGTGAGTCCCTAAAGTAGGTCCAGCGAGTACTGATGCTTCATGATCTCTGGACTAAGCGAACCGCACCGCTTCGGCGTTCACGGGCTCTCGAATGGCGGTGCAAAGAATGAGCCACCATGTAGTTGACTTCACCGTAGGGCTGCGCGCTCCTCCAAGAACAGAGATCCACCTCATTAAGAGCGCCCTCGGGAGAACCCTTTCCACCGATGACATGCGTACGGGTCCTCTCAAAAGAGCCGATGAGGTCTTCCTCGAAGAGGGCCTTGATCTCGTCGTGCCAGCCTTGTGCTCATCGGCGAGATCATTGTACGCGTGGTGCATTCTCCATCGCAGCGTCGGGTGTTGATGTAGACGTTGTTGAATGTCCCACCGGCGTGCGAGAATGTGTTGCCTGCCAAAACCCACGGCGAGCAGCGATCGACAACGGAGAGCGGGAGGCTCCAGATCGCTGGTGGGCCTGGTCCCTCGACGGCCGCAAAGCTCCGCACACGTCCCGGCTTGGTTCGAGCGTGCCACCTGACCTATACCTGATCGGAAGGTGAAGGATTGCTCGATTGATTTCTGCATGATAAACAAGTATCGTAAAATTCGAGCCGTAATCGGCTCCCGTGTTTCCACATCGGCTCCTGGCCGATTGCCCCATGGTTCTGCGTTAGATTTATGATAACATGGGGTTTTGCTTGATCACTACAAGTTAAATCGATCTCGATAGTCTAATGTTTTCACCACGTAATTGGAACATCCTACGCGTGATTGAGCCTGGTGCGTATAAAAGATGAAGAATATTAACCCTAGAGGCCTAATAACCAACGTAAAGCCAATTACCGGAACATCCTCTCTAGAACGAATAAGCCACGTCTTTATGCATTACTGGATCGTTCAACCCGTTTGTAAGGCCTCACTACGTAGATATTAAACTAAACCTTGGCGAACAAGGTACAACTATAACAGATCGAATCGACTAAATAAAGATCAAGCAAGGTGCTACCCTTGCACTTTGGGAAAAGGTGCAAGGGTAGCGAGATAGCTAGAGGTAGCATAACTTCGACGATAGTAGTAAAAAAGCACCGATGCTAGCCTCAAACAATCTATGATAATGGTATTACTCGCCATCAACAACGCTTCAGTACGAGTAAAAACCAGGTAACGAATAAGCAGATACTGCCTAGATCGCGAGATGCGACCTAGGCAACATGGCACTTACCCGAAAGAAACCCTAGAAACAAGGGGTGGCGATGCGCCGAGATTGTGTTTGTTGTGAACGTGGTTGTTGTTGTCTTTCAATAACCCTAGGTACATATTTATAGTCCGGAGACTCTCTACTTTTGGAATAACTCTACAACTCTATCTTTACCTAAACATAAACGGAACCTAAACAAACACGAAACCTACTATGATACAAGATACACGGGCAATTTAGCCCAAATCCACACACTAGGCCGATCCAGCAACTCGTTGGATATATGTATCTTCCAAGCCCATCTTGATCACGGCCCACCTCCGTCTCTGGCCAAAATACGGTGATAACAATGACCAAGAACTCATTGTTTTCTCGTTTTAAGGTCGTTTTCATGAGATATTGCCTATAGTTTCGGGGCTCTAGGGAGATTTTCATGGCCTGTAAGACCCGATACATGTTTGAGAGATATGACCAAAAACTCATTGTTTTCTCGTTTTAAGGTCGTTTTCATGAGCTATTGCCCACAGTTTTGGGGTATCAGGGCGACTTGGATGGCCCGTAAGACTCCATACATGTTTGATAGATCTCACCAGAAACTTGTCGTTTTTGTGTTTGGCGACCTTTTTTGGCGTTCAAGGGAGATTTACAATGACCACAAGACCCGATACATGTTTGCGAGTTACAACGAAAAACTCATTGTTTTCTCGTTTTATAGCCGTTTTCATGAGATATTGCCCACAGTTTTGGGGTACCGTGGCGATTTACAACGACCGTAAAACCCAATACATGTTTGATAGTTATGACCAAAAACTTGTCGTTTTCGCATTTTACCATTGTTTTCATGATCTGTTGTCCTCGATTTTGGGGTTCCAGGGTGATTTGCATGGTCCGTAAGACCCGATACATTTTTTGAGAGTTATGAACAAAAACTACGTGTTTTTGTCTTTTATGGCCGTTATCATGGGTTATTGCCCACAATTTTGAGGTTTCATGGATATTTACATTTCTGTAAGACCCGGTACATGTTTGACAGTTATGACCAAAAACTTGTCGTTTTCGCGTTTTATGACCGTTTTCATGAGCTATTGCCGACGGTTTTGGGGTTCCAGGGCGATTTGCAAGGCCCGTAAGACCCGATACATTTTTTGAGAGTTATGAATAAAAAAAGGCTTCGCTGTTAGTCGGTTACCACCCGGTTCAGCCACATTTCTCTTGGATTTGGAAATCTTCTTGTCAACAAAAGCACAAATTCTTCTTCTGGCTCCTTCTGCTTGATAGACTCAACACAAGGATTATTCTGAAAAATGTTTTCTCGCATCTTATGATTGTGTCTTCCAGGGGCCATAGTGAAGAAACTAGTTTACATTTGTTTTGGGAATGCCCATCTGCAAGACTCATTGGGCTGAAATCTCACAGTCAATATGGATGATCAAAGCATCTTTGAAGTTCTAGCCAAGATTAAAAGACCTCAAGGTACCTTTTCAATGGAAATTTGATACTTGGAACCTGGAGCATCATTTGCAGAACAATGAAATTTTCAACAATCAAGATGCGTCGGTGGAGATCTGAAGGCCATTATAGCCCGAATTAAGATGGGTCCTTTATAGAATTAAGAAGAAGTATTATGAGGGCCTTAAGGATTGGATTGAAATCAATTTAGACAGGAGATAGCTGATTAGAATGTTATCCCTCTTTTTGAGGTGGAATATGTTTGTAAATATTCTTTTGTAACTCTATTTAATATATAAAAATTGGGGTTTTTGCCCTACTATTTACCCTAAAAATGAATAGAAACTCCGCGTTATCGTCTTTTATGACCGTTTTCATGGGTTATTGCCTACAATTTTGAGGTTTCATGGCGATTTACATTTCTGTAAGACCCGGTACATGTTTGAGAGTTATGACCAAAAAATCGTCTTTTCGCGTTTTATGACCGATTTAATGAGCTATTGCCTTTAGTTTTGGGGCTCCAGGGCGATTTTCATGGCCTGTAAGACCCGATACATGTTTGAGAGATATGACCAAAAACTCATTGTTTTCTCGTTTTAAGACCATTTTCATGAGCTATTGCCCCACGTTTTGGGGTATTAGGGCTACTTGGATGGCCCGTAAGACTCGATACATGTTTGATATATATGACTAAAAACTCGTCGTTTTTGTGTGTTACGACCATTTTTGGCGTCCTACGGAGATTTACAATGACCACAAGACCACAACGAAAAACTCATTGTTTTCTCATTTTATAGCCGTTTTCATGAGTTATTGCCCACAGTTTTGGGGTACCGCGGCGATTTACAACGACCATAAAACCCAATACATGTTTGATAGTTATGACCAAAAACTTGTCGTTATCACATTTTACCACCTTTTCATGAGCTATTGCCACCAGTTTTGGGGCTCCAGGGAGATTTGGATGGCCCGTAAGACCCGATACATGTTTGAGAGATATGACAACAAAAACTCCGCGTTTTTTGCATTTTAAGGCCGTTTTCATGAGCTATTGCCTACAATTTTGGGGTTCCATTGAGATTTACAACAACAGTAAGACTAGATACATGTTTGAGAGTTATGAACAAAAACTTTTGATTTCGCGTTTTATGACCGTTTTCATGAGCTATTGCCCATAGTTTTGGGGCTCTAGGGAGATTTTCATGTAACCTTGAGACCCGATACATGTTTGAGAGGTATGACCAAAACTCATTGTTTTCTCGTTTAAGGTCGTTTTCATGAGCTATTGCCCATAGTTTATTTTCATGTAAGACCCGATACATGTTTGAGAGATATGACCAGAAACTCATTGTTTTCTCGTTTTAAGGTCGTTCTCATGAGCTATTGCCCAGTTTTGGGGTATCGAGGACTTGGATGGCCGTAAGACTCCATACATGTTTGATAGATCTCACCAAAAACTTGTCGTTTTGTGTTTGGCGACCTTTTTTGGCGTTCAAGGAGATTTACAATGACCACAAGACCCGATACATGTTTGCGAGTTACAACGAAAAACTCATTGTTTTCTCGTTTTATAGCCGTTTTCATGAGCTATTGCACACAGTTTTGGGGTACCGTGGCGATTTACAACGACCATAAAACCCAATACATGTTTGATAGTTATGACCAAAAACTTGTCGTTTTCGCATTTTACCATTGTTTTCATGAGCTGTTGCCCTCGATTTTGGGGTTCCAGGGCGATTTGCATGGCCCGTAAGACCCGATACATTTTTTGAGAGTTATGAACAAAAACTCCGCGTTTTCGTCTTTTATGGCTGTTATCATGGGTTATTGCCCACAATTTTGAGGTTTCATGGAGATTTACATTTCTGTAAGACCCGGTACATGTTTGACAGTTATGACCAAAAACTTGTCGTTTTCGCGTTTTATGACCGTTTTCATGAGCTATTGCCCACGGTTTTGGGGTTCCAGGACGATTTGCAAGGCCCGTAAGACCCGATACATTTTTTGAGAGTTATGAATAAAAACTCCGCGTTTTCGTCTTTTACGACCGTTTTCATGGGTTATTGCCTACAATTTTGAGGTTTCATGGCGATTTACATTTCTGTAAGACCCGGTACATGTTTGAGAGTTATGACCAAAAAATCGTCTTTTCGCGTTTTATGACCGATTTAATGAGCTATTGCCTTTTGTTTTGGGGCTCCAGGGCGATTTTCATGGCCTGTAAGACCCGATACATGTTTGAGAGATATGACCAAAAACTCATTGTTTTCTCGTTTTAAGACCATTTTCATGAGCTATTGCCCACAGTTTTGGGGTATTAGGGCGACTTGGATGGCCCGTAAGACTCGATACATGTTTGAGAGATATGACCAAAAACTCGTCGTTTTTGTGTTTGACGACCGTTTTTGGCGTCCTACGGAGATTTACAATGACCACAAGACCACAACGAAAAACTCATTGTTTTCTCGTTTTATAGCCGTTTTCATGAGCTATTGCCCACAGTTTTGGGGTACCGCGGCGATTTACAACGACCATAAAACCCAATACATGTTTGATAGTTATGACCAAAAACTTGTCGTTATCACATTTTACCACCTTTTCATGAGCTATTGCCACCAGTTTTGGGGCTCCAGGGAGATTTGGATGGCCCGTAAGACCCGATACATGTTTGAGAGATATGACAACAAAAACTCCGCGTTTTTTGCATTTTAAGGCCGTTTTCATGAGCTATTGCCTACAATTTTGGGGTTCCATTGAGATTTACAACAACAGTAAGACTAGATACATGTTTGAGAGTTATGAACAAAAACTTTTGATTTCGCGTTTTATGACCGTTTTCATGAGCTATTGCCCATAGTTTTGGGGCTCTAGGGAGATTTTCATGGCCTGTAAGACCCGATACATGTTTGAGAGATATGACCAAAAACTCATTGTTTTCTCGTTTTAAGGTCGTTTTCATGAGCTATTGCCCATAGTTTCGGGGCTCTAGGGAGATTTTCATGGCCTGTAAGACCCGATACATGTTTGAGAGATATGACCAAAAACTCATTGTTTTCTCGTTTTAAGGTCGTTTTCATGAGCTATTGCCCACAGTTTTGGGGTATCAGGGCGACTTGGATGGCCCGTAAGACTCCATACATGTTTGATAGATCTCACCAGAAACTTGTCGTTTTTGTGTTTGGCGACCGTTTTTGGCGTTCAAGGGAGATTTACAATGACCACAAGACCCGATACATGTTTGCGAGTTACAACGAAAAACTCATTGTTTTCTCGTTTTATAGCCGTTTTCATGAGCTATTGCACATAGTTTTGGGGTACCACGGCGATTTACAACGATCGTAAAACCCAACACATGTTTGATAGTTATGACCAAAAACTTGTCGTTATCACATTTTACCACTGTTTTCATGAGCTATTTCCCTCGGTTTAGGGGTTCTAGGGCGATTTGCATGGCCCGTAAGACCCGATATATTTTTTGAGAGTTATGAACAAAAAGTCCGCGTTTTTGTCTTTTATGGCTGTTATCATGGGTTATTGCCCACAATTTTGAGGTTTCATGGAGATTTACATTTCTGTAAGACCCGGTACATGTTTGAGAATTATGACCAAAAACTTGTCGTTTTCGCGTTTTATGACCGTTTTCATGAGCTAATGTCCACGGTTTTGGGGTTCCAGGGCGATTTGCAAGGCCCGTAAGACCCGATACATTTTTTGAGAGTTATGAATAAAAACTCCGTGTTTTCGTCTTTTACGACCGTTTTCATGGGTTATTGCCACAATTTTGAGGTTTCATGGCGATTTACATTTCTGTAAGACCGGTACATGTTTGAGAGTTATGACCAAAAATCGTCTTTTCGCGTTTATGACCGATTTAATGAGCTATTGCCTTTAGTTTTGGGGCTCCAGGGCGATTTTCATGGCCTGTAAGACCCGATATATGTTTGAGAGATATGACCAAAAACTCATTGTTTTCTCGTTTTAAGGCCGTTTTCATGAGCTATTGCCCACACTTTTGGGGTATTAGGGCGACTAGGATGGCCCGTAAGACTCGATAGATGTTTGAGAGATATGACCAAAAACTCGTCATTTTTGTGTTTGACGACCGTTTTTGGCGTCCTACGGAGATTTACAATGACCACAAGACCACAACGAAAAACTCATTGTTTTCTTGTTTTATAGGCGTTTTCATGAGCTATTGCCCACAGTTTTGGGGTACCACGGCGATTTACAACGACCATAAAACCCAATACATGTTTGATAGTTATTACCAAAAACTTGTCGTTATCACATTTGACCACCTTTTCATGAGCTATTGCCACCAGTTTTGGGGCTCCGGGGAGATTTGGATGGCCCGTAAGACCCGATACATGTTTAAGAGATATGACAACAAAAACTCCGCGTATTTTGCATTTTAAGGCCGTTTTCATGAGCTATTGCCTACAATTTTGGGGTTCCATTGAGATTTACAACAACAGTAAGACTAGATACATGTTTGAGAGTTATGAACAAAAACTTTTTGATTTCGCGTTTTATGACCGTTTTCATGAGCTATTGCCCATAGTTTTGGGGCTCTTTTCATGAGCTATTGCCCATAGTTTTGGGGCTCTAGGGAGATTTTCATGGCCTGTAAGACCCGATACATGTTTGAGAGATATGACCAAAAACTCATTGTTTTCTCGTTTTCAGGTCGTTTTTATGAGCTATTGGCCACAGTTTTGAGGTACCAGGGCGACTTGTATGGCCCGTAAGACTCCATACATGTTTGATAGATCTCACCGGAAACTTGTCGTTTTTGTGTTTGGCGACCGTTTTTGGCGTTCAAGGGAGATTTACAATGACCACAAGACCCGATACATGTTTGCGAGTTACAACGAAAAACTCATTGTTTTCTCGTTTTATAGCCGTTTTCATGAGCTATTGCACACAGTTTTGGGGTACCGTGGCGATTTACAACGACCATAAAACCCAATACATGTTTGATAGTTATGACCAAAAACATGTAGATTTCGCATTTTACCATTGTTTTCATGAGTTGTTGCCCTCGATTTCGGGTTCCAGGGCGATTTGCATGGTCCGTAAGACCCGATACATTTTTTGAGAGTTATGAACAAAAACTCCACGTTTTCTTCTTTTATGACTGTTATCATGGGTTATTGCCCACAGTTTTGAGGTTTCATGGAGATTTACATTTCTGTAAGACCCGGTACATGTTTAACAATTATGACCAAAAACTTGTCGTTTTCGCGTTTTATGACCGTTTTCATGAGCTATTGCCCACGGTTTTGGGGTTCCAGGGTGATTTGCAAGGCCTGTAAGACCCGATACATTTTTTGAGAGTTATGAATAAAAACTCCGCTTTTTCGTCTTTTACGACCGTTTTCATGGGTTATTGGCCACAATTTTGAGGTTTCATGGCGGTACATGTTTGAGAGTTATGACCAAAAAATCGTCTTTTCGCGTTTTATGACCGATTTAATGAGCTATTGCCTTTTGTTTTGGGGCTCCAGGGCGATTTTCATGGCCTGTAAGACCCGATACATGTTTGAGAGATATGACCAAAAACTCATTGTTTTCTCGTTTTAAGGCCGTTTTCATGAGCTATTGCCCACAGTTTTGGGGTATTAGGGCTACTTGGATGGCCCGTAAGACTCGATACATGTTTGAGATATATGACTAAAAACTCGTCGTTTTTGTGTGTGACGACCGTTTTTGGCGTCCTAGGGAGATTTACAATGACCACAAGACCACAACGAAAAACTCATTGTTTTCTCGTTTTATAGCCGTTTTCATGAGCTATTGCACATAGTTTTGGGGTACCACGGCGATTTACAACGATCGTAAAACCCAACACATGTTTGATAGTTATGACTAAAAACTTGTCGTTATCACATTTTACCACTTTTTCATGAGCTATTGCCAACAGTTTTGGGGCTCCGGGAGATTTGGATGGCACATAAGACTCGATACATGTTTGAGAGATATGACAACAAAACCTCCGCGTTTTTTGCATTTTAGGGCTGTTTTCATGAGCTATTGCCTACAATTTTGGGGTTCCATTGAGATTTACAACAACAGTAAGACTAGATACATGTTTGAGAGTTATGAACAAAAACTTTTGATTTCGCGTTTTATGACCGTTTTCATGAGCTATTGCCCATAGTTTTGGGGCTCTAGGGAGATTTTCATGGCCTGTAAGACCCGATACATGTTTGAGAGATATGACCAAAAACTCATTGTTTTCTCGTTTTAAGGTCGTTTTCATGAGCTATTTTCATGAGCTATTGCCCACAGTTTTGGGGTATCAGGGCGACTTGGATGGCCCGTAAGACTCCATACATGTTTGATAGATCTCACCAGAAACTTGTCGTTTTTGTGTTTGGCGACCGTTTTTGGCGTTCAAGGGAGATTTACAATGACCACAAGACCCGATACATGTTTGCGAGTTACAACGAAAAACTCATTGTTTTCTCGTTTTATAGCCGTTTTCATGAGCTATTGCACACAGTTTTGAATGCAGTGGCGATTTACAACGACCATAAAACCCAATACATGTTTGATAGTTATGACCAAAAACTTGTCGTTTTCGCATTTTACCATTGTTTTCATGAGCTGTTGCCCTCGATTTTTGGGTTCCAGGGCGATTTGCATGGCCCGGAAGACCCGATACTTTTTTGAGAGTTATGAACAAAAAATCCGCGTTTTCGTCTTTTATGGCTGTTATCATGGGTTATTGCCCACAATTTTGAGATTTCACGGAGATTTACATTTCTGTAAGACCCGGTACATGTTTGACAGTTATGACCAAAAAATTGTCGTTTTCGCGTTTTATGACCGTTTTCAGCGCTATTGCCCACGGTTTTGGGGTTCAGGGCGATTTGCAAGGCCCGTAAGACCCGATACACTTTTTGAGAGTTATGAATAAAAACTTCGCATTTTCGTATTTTACAACCGTTTTCATGGGTTATTGCCCACAATTTTGAGGTTTCATGGCGATTTACATTTCTGTATGGCCCGGTACATGTTTGAGAGTTATGACCAAAAAATTGTCTTTTCGCGTTTTATGACCGATTTAATGAGCTATTGCCTTTAGTTTTGGGGCTCCAGGGCGATTTTCATGGCCTGTAAGACCCGATACATGTTTGAGAGATATGACCAAAAACTCATTGTTTTCTCGTTTTAAGACTGTTTTCATGAGCTATTGCCCATAGTTTTGGGATATTAGGGCGACTTGGATGGCCCGTAAGACTCGATACATGTTTGAGAGATATGAACAAAAACTCGTCATTTTTGTGTTTGACGACCGTTTTTGGCGTCCTACGGAGATTTACAATGACCACAAGACCACAACGAAAAACTCATCGTTTTCTCGTTTTATAGTCGTTTTCATGAGCTATTGCACATAGTTCTGGGGTACCGCGGCGATTTACAATGACCATAAAACCCAACACATGTTTGATAGTTATGACCAAAAACTTGTCGTTATCACATTTTACCACTTTTTCATGAGCTATTGCCAACAGTTTTGGGGCTCCGGGAGATTTGGATGGCCCATAAGACCCGATACATGTTTGAGAGATATGACAACAAAAACTCCGCGTTTTTTTGCATTTTAAGGCTGTTTTCATGAGCTATTGCCTACAATTTTGGGGTTCCATTGAGATTTACAACAACAGTAAGACTAGATACATGTTTGAGAGTTATGAACAAAAAAATTTGATTTCGCGTTTTATGACCGTTTTCATGAGCTATTGCCCATAGTTTTTTGGGGCCCCAAGGAGATTTTCATGGCCGGTAAGACCCGATACATGTTTGACCCGATACATGTTTGAGAGATATGACCAAAAACTCATTGTTTTCTCGTTTTAAGGTCGTTTTCATGAGCTATTGCCCACAGTTTTGGGGTACCAGGGCGACTTGGATGGCCCGTAAGACTCCATACATGTTTGATAGATCTCACCGGAAACTTGTCGTTTTTGTGTTTGGCGACCGTTTTTGGCGTTCAAGGGAGATTTACAATGACCACAAGACCCGATACATGTTTGCGAGTTACAACGAAAAACTCATTGTTTTCTCGTTTTATAGCCGTTTTCATGAGCTATTGCACACAGTTTTGGGTTACCGTGGCGATTTACAATGACCATAAAACCTAATACATGTTTGATAGTTATGACCAAAAACTTGTCGTTTTCGCATTTTACCATTGTTTTCATGAGCTGTTGCCCTCGATTTTCGAGTTCCAGGGCGATTTGCATGGCCCGTAAGAACCGATACATTTTTTGAGAGTTATGAACAAAAACTCCGCGTTTTCGTCTTTTATGACTGTTATCATGGGTTATTGCCCACAGTTTTGAGGTTTCATGGAGATTTACATTTATGTAAGACCCGGTACATGTTTGACAATTATGACCAAAAACTTGTCGTTTTCGTGTTTTATGACCGTTTTCATGAGCTATTGCCGACGGTTTTGGGGTTCCAGGGCGATTTGCAAGGCCCGTAAGACCCGATACATTTTTTGAGAGTTATGAATAAAAACTCCGCGTTTTCGTCTTTTACGACCGTTTTCATGGGTTATTGGCCACAATTTTGAGGTTTCATGGCGATTTACATTTCTGTAAGACCCGGTAAATGTTTGAGAGTTATGAGCAAAAAAATCGTCTTTTCGCGTTTTATGACCGATTTAATGAGCTATTGCCTTTAGTTTTGGGGCTCCAGGGGGATTTTCATAGCCCGTAAGACCCGATACATGTTTGAGAGATATGATCAAAAAATCGTCGTTTTCTCGTTTTAAGACTGTTTTCATGAGCTATTGCCCATAGTTTTGGGATATTAGGGCGACTTGGATGGCCCGTAAGACCCGATACATGTTTGAGAGATATGATCAAAAAATCGTCGTTTTTGTGTTTGACGACCGTTTTTGGCGTCCTATGGAGATTTACAATGACCACGAGACCACAACGAAAAACTCTTTGTTTTCTCGTTTTATAGCCGTTTTCATGAGATATTGCCCATAGTTTTGGGGTACCGTGGCGATTTACAACGATCGTAAAACCCAATACATATTTGATAGTTATGACCAAAAACTTGTCGTTATCACATTTTACCACTTTTTCATGAGCTATTGCCCACAGTTTTGGGGCTCCGGGGAGATTTGGATGGCCCGTAAGACCCGATACATGTTTGAGAGATATGACAAAAAACTCCGCATTTTTTGCATTTTAAGGCCGTTTTCATGAGCTATTGCCTACAATTTTGGGGTTCCATTGAGATTTACAACAACTGTAAGACTAGATACATGTTTGAGAGTTATGAACAAAAACTTTTTGATTTCGCGTTTTATGACCGTTTTCATGAGCTATTTCCCATAGTTTTGGGGCTCTAGGGAGATTTTCATGGCCTGTAAGACCCGATACATGTTTGAGAGATATGACCAAAAACTCATTGTTTAAAACTCATTGTTTTCTCGTTTTAAGGTCGTTTTCATGAGCTATTGCCCACAGTTTTGGGGTACCAGGGCGACTTGGATGGCCCGTAAGACTCCATACATGTTTGATAGATCTGACCAAAAACTTGTCGTTTTTGTGTTTGGCGACCGTTTTTGGCGTTCAAGGGAGATTTACAATGACCACAAGACCCGATACATGTTTGCGAGTTACAACGAAAAACTCATTGTTTTCTCGTTTTATAGCCATTTTCATGAGCTATTGCACACAATTTTGGGGTACCGTGGCGATTTACAACGACCATAAAACCCAATACATGTTTGATAGTTATGACCAAAAACATGTCGTTTTCGCATTTTACCATTGTTTTCATGAGCTGTTGCCCTCGATTTTCGGGTTCCAGGGCGATTTGCATGGCCCGTTAGACCCGATACATTTTTTGAGAGTTATGAACAAAAACTCCGCGTTTTCGTCTTTTATGGCTGTTATCATGGGTTATTGCCCACAATTTTGAGGTTTCATGGAGATTTACATTTCTGTAAGACCCGGTACATGTTTGACAGTTATGACCAAAAACTTGTCGTTTTCGCGTTTTATGACCGTTTTCATGAGCTATTGCCGACGGTTTTGGGGTTCCAGGGCGATTTGCAAGGCCCGTAAGACCCGATACATTTTTTGAGAGTTATGAATAAAAACTCCGCGTTTTCGTCTTTTACGACCGTTTTCATGGGTTATTTGGCCACAATTTTGAGGTTTCATGGCGATTTACATTTCTGTAAGACCCGGTAAATGTTTGAGAGTTATGAGCAAAAAAATCGTCTTTTCGCGTTTTATGACCGATTTAATGAGCTATTGCCTTTAGTTTTGGGGCTCCAGGGGGATTTTCATAGCCCGTAAGACCCGATACATGTTTGAGAGATATGATCAAAAAATCGTCGTTTTCTCGTTTTAAGACTATTTTCATGAGCTATTGCCCACAGTTTTGGGGTATTAGGGTGACTTGGATGGCCCGTAAGACTCGATACATGTTTGAGAGATATGATCAAAAACTCGTCGTTTTTGTGTTTCACGACCGTTTTTGGCGTCCGAGGGAGATTTACAATGACCACTTGACCACAACGAAAAACTCATTTTTTTTCTCGTTTTATAGCCATTTTCATGAGCTATTGCCAATAGTTTTGGGGTACCGCGGCGATTTACAACGATCGTAAAACCCAATACATATTTGATAGTTATGACCAAAAACTTGTCGTTATCACATTTTACCTCTTTTTCATGAGCTATTGCCCACAGTTTTGGGGTTCCGGGGAGATTTGGATGGCCCGTAAGACCGGATACATGTTTGAGAGATATGACAAAAAAAACTCCTTGTTTTTTGCATTTTAAGGCCGTTTTCATGAGCTATTGCCTACAATTTTGGGGTTCCATTGAGATTTACAACAACTGTAAGACTAGATACATGTTTGAGAGTTATGAACAAAAACTTTTTGATTTCGTGTTTTATGACCGTTTTCATGAGCTATTGCCCATAGTTTTGGGGCTGCAGGGCGATTTTCATGGCCTGTATGACCCGATACATGTTTGAGAGATATGACCAAAAACTCATTGTTTTCTCGTTTTAAGGTCGTTTTCATGAGCTATTGCCCACAGTTTTGGGGTACCAGGGCGACTTGGATGGCCCGTAAGACTCCATACATGTTTGATAGATCTGACCAAAAACTTGTCGTTTTTATGTTTGGCGACCGTTTTTGGCGTTCAAGGGATATTTACAATGACCACAAGACCCGATACATGTTTGCGAGTTACAACGAAAAACTCAGTGTTTTCTCGTTTTATAGCCTTTTTCATGAGCTATTGCCCATAGTTTTGGGGTACCGCGGCGATTTACAACGACCGTAAAATCCAATACATGTTTGATAGTTATGACCAAAAACTTGTCGTTTTCGCATTTTACCACTATTTTCATGAGCTATTTCCCTCGGTTTAGGGGTTCCAGGGTGATTTGCATGGCCCATAAGACCCGATATATTTTTTGAGAGTTATGAACAAAAACTCCGCGTTTTCGTCTTTTATGGCTGTTTTCATGGGTTATTGCCCACAATTTTGAGGTTTCATGGCGATTTACATTTATGTAAGACCTGGTATATGTTTGATAGTTATGACCAAAAAATCGTCGTTTTCGCGTTTTATGACCGTTTTCATGAGCTAATGTCCACGGTTTTGGGGTTCCAGGGAGATTTGCAAGGCCCGTAAGACCCGATACATTTTTTGAGAGTTATGAATAAAAACTCTGTGTTTTCGTCTTTTACGACCGTTTTCATTGGTTATTGCCCACAATTTTGAGGCTTCATGGCGATTTACATTTACTAAGACCGGTACATGTTTGAGAGTTATGACCAAAAAATTTTCGCGTTTATGACCGATTTCATGAGCTATTGCCCATAGTTTTGGGGCTCTAGGGAGATTTTCATGGCCTGTAAGACCCGATACATGTTTGAGAGATATGACCAAAAACTCATTGTTTTCTCGTTTTAAGGTCGTTTTCATGAGCTATTGCCCACAGTTTTGGGGTATCAGGGCGACTTGGATGGCCCGTAAGACTCCATACATGTTTGATAGATCTCACCAGAAACTTGTCGTTTTTGTGTTTGGCGACCGTTTTTGGCGTTCAAGGGAGATTTACAATGACCACAAGACCCGATACATGTTTGCGAGTTACAACGAAAAACTCATTGTTTTCTCGTTTTATAGCCGTTTTCATGAGCTATTGCACACAGTTTTGGGGTACCGTGGCGATTTACAACGACCATAAAACCCAATACATGTTTGATAGTTATGACCAAAAACTTGTCGTTTTCGCATTTTACCATTGTTTTCATGAGCTGTTGCCCTCGATTTTCGGGTTCCAGGGCGATTTGCATGGCCCGTAAGACCCGATACATTTTTTGAGAGTTATGAACAAAAACTCCGCGTTTTCGTCTTTTATGGCTGTTATCATGGGTTATTGCCCACAGTTTTGAGGTTTCATGGAGATTTACATTTATGTAAGACCCGGTACATGTTTGACAATTATGACCAAAAACTTGTCGTTTTCGTGTTTTATGACCGTTTTAATGAGCTATTGCCCATTGTTTTGGGGTTCCAGGGCGATTTGCAAGGCCCGTAAGACCCGATACATTTTTTGAGAGTTATGAATAAAAACTCCGCGTTTTCGTTTTTTACGACCGTTTTCATGGGTTATTGGCCACAATTTTGAGGTTTCATGGCGATTTACATTTCTGTAAGACCCGGTACATGTTTGAGAGTTATGACCAAAAAATCGTCTTTTCGCGTTTTATGACCGATTTAATGAGCTATTGCCTTTAGTTTTGGGGCTCCAGGGCGATTTTCATGGCCTGTAAGACCCGATACATGTTTGAGAGATATGACCAAAAACTCATTGTTTTCTCGTTTTAAGACCATTTTCATGAGCTATTGCCCACAGTTTTGGGGTATTAGGGCGACTTGGATGGCCCGTAAGACTCGATACATGTTTGAGAGATATGACCAAAAACTCGTCATGTTTGTGTTTGACGACCGTTTTTGGCGTCCTGCGGAGATTTACAATAACCCCAAGACCACAACGAGAAACTCATTGTTTTCTCGTTTTATAGCCGTTTTCATGAGCTATTGCCCACAGTTTTGGGGTACCACGGCGATTTACAACGACCATAAAACCCAATACATGTTTGATAGTTATGACCAAAAACTTGTCGTTATCACATTTTACCACCTTTTCATGAGCTATTGCCACCAGTTTTGGGGCTCCGGGGAGATTTGGATGGCCCGTAAGACCCGATACATGTTTGAGAGATATGACAACAAAAACTCCGCGTTTTTTGCATTTTAAGGCCGTTTTCATGAGCTATTGCCTACAATTTTGGGGTTCCATTGAGATTTACAACAACAGTAAGACTAGATACATGTTTGAGAGTTATGAACAAAAACTTTTGATTTCGCGTTTTATGACCGTTTTCATGAGCTATTGCCCATAGTTTTGGGGCTCTAGGGAGATTTTCATCGCCCGTAAGACCCGCTACATGTTTGAGAGATATGACCAAAAACTCATTGTTTTCGTTTTAAGGTTTTCATGAGGTATTGCCCATAGTTTTGGGGCTCTAGGGCGATTTTCATGGCTTGTAAGACCCGATACATGTTTGAGGGATATGACCAAAAACTCATTGTTTTCCCGTTTTAAGGTCGTTTTCATGAGCTATTGCCCACAGTTTTGGGGTACCAGGGCGACTTCGATGGCCCGTAAGACTCCATACATGTTTGATAGATCTCACCAGAAACTTGTCGTTTTTGTGTTTGGCGACCGTTTTTGGCGTTCAAGGGAGATTTACAATGACCACAAGACCCGATACATGTTTGCGAGTTACAACGAAAAACTCATTGTTTTCTCGTTTTATAGCCGTTTTCATGAGCTATTGCACACAGTTTTGGGGTACCGTGGCGATTTACAACGACCATAAAACCCAATACATGTTTGATAGTTATGACCAAAAACTTGTCGTTTTCGCATTTTACCATTGTTTTCATGAGCTGTTGCCCTCGATTTTCGGGTTCCAGGGCGATTTGCATGGCCCGTAAGACCCGATACATTTTTTGAGAGTTATGAACAAAAACTCCGCGTTTTCGTCTTTTATGGCTGTTATCATGGGTTATTGCCCACAATTTTGAGGTTTCATGGAGATTTACATTTCTGTAAGACCCGGTACATGTTTGACAGTTATGACCAAAAACTTGTCGTTTTCGCGTTTTATGACCGTTTTCATGAGCTATTGCCCACGGTTTTGGGGTTCCAGGGCGATTTGCAAGGCCCGTAAGACTCGATACATTTTTTGAGAGTTATGAATAAAAACTCCGCGTTTTCGTATTTTACGACCGTTTTCATGGGTTATTGCCCACAATTTTGAGGTTTCATGGCGCTTAACATTCTGTAAGACCCGGTACATGTTTGACAGTTATGACCAAAAACTTGTCGTTTTCGCGTTTTATGACTGTTTTCATGCGCTATTGCCTTTTGTTTTGGGGCTCCAGGGCGATTTTCATGGCCTGTAAGACCCGATACATGTTTGAGAGATATGACCAAAAACTCATTGTTTTCTCGTTTTAAGACCATTTTCATGAGCTATTGCCCACAGTTTTGGGGTATTAGGGCGACTTGGATGGCCCGTAAGACTCGATACATGTTTGAGAGATATGACCAAAAACTCGTCGTTTTTGTGTTTGACGACCGTTTTTGGCGTCCTACGGAGATTTACAATGACCACAAGACCACAACGAAAAACTCATTGTTTTCTCGTTTTATAGCCGTTTTCATGAGCTATTGCCCATAGTTTTGGGGTACCGCGGCGATTTACAACGACCATAAAACCCAATACATGTTTGATAGTTATGACCAAAAACTTGTCGTTATCACATTTTACCACCTTTTCATGAGCTATTGCCACCAGTTTTGGGGCTCCGGGGAGATTTGGATGGCCCGTAAGACCCGATACATGTTTGAGAGATATGACAACAAAAACTCCGCGTTTTTTGCATTTTAAGGCCGTTTTCATGAGCTATTGCCTACAATTTTGGGGTTCCATTGAGATTTACAACAACAGTAAGACTAGATACATGTTTGAGAGTTATGAACAAAAACTTTTGATTTCGCGTTTTATGACCGTTTTCATGAGCTATTGCCCATAGTTTTGGGGCTCTAGGGAGATTTTCATGGCCTGTAAGACCCGATACATGTTTGAGAGATATGACCAAAAACTCATTGTTTTCTCGTTTTAAGGTCGTTTTCATGAGCTATTGCCCATCTAGGGAGATTTTCATGGCTGTAAAGACTACATGTTTTGGGGTATCGAGGCGACTTGGATGGCCGTAAGACTCCATACATGTTTGATAGATCTCACCAAAAACTTGTCGTTTTGTGTTTGGCGACCGTTTTTGGCGTTCAAAGGGATATTTACAATGACCACAAGACCCGATACATGTTTGCGAGTTACAACGAAAAACTCATTGTTTTCTCGTTTTATAGCCGTTTTCATGAGCTATTGCCCACAGTTTTGAATGCCGTGGCGATTTACAAAGACCATAAAACCCAATACATGTTTGATAGTTATGACCAAAAACTTGTCGTTTTCGCATTTTACCATTGTTTTCATGAGCTGTTGCCCTCGATTTTCGAGTTCCAGGGCGATTTGCATGGCCCGTAAGACCCGATACATTTTTTGAGAGTTATGAACAAAAACTCCGCGTTTTCGTCTTTGATAGCCGTTTTCATGAGCTATTGCCCACAGTTTTGGGGTTTCATGGAGATTTACATTTCTGTAAGACCCGGTACATGTTTGACACTTATGACCAAAAACTTGTCGTTTTCGCGTTTTATGACCGTTTTCATGAGCTATTGCCCACGGTTTTGGGGTTCGAGGCGATTTGCAAGGCCGTAAGACCCGATACATTTTTGAGAGTTATGAATAAAAACTCCGCGTTTTCGTCTTTGACGACCGTTTTCATGGGTTATTGCCGAAAATTTTGAGGTTTCATGGCGATTTACATTTCTGTAAGACCCGGTACATGTTTGAGAGTTATGACCAAAAAATCGTCTTTTCGCGTTTTATGACCGATTTAATGAGCTATTGCCTTTTGTTTTGGGGCTCCAGGGCGATTTTCAAGGCCTGTAAGACCCGATACATGTTTGAGAGATATGACCAAAAACTCATTGTTTTCTCGTTTTAAGACCATTTTCATGAGCTATTGCCCACAGTTTTGGGGTATTAGGGCGACTTGGATGGCCCGTAAGACTCGATAGATGTTTGAGAGATATGACCAAAAACTCGTCATTTTTGTGTTTGACGACCGTTTTTGGCGTCCTACGGAGATTTACAATGACCACAAGACCACAACGAAAAACTCATTGTTTTCTCGTTTTATAGCCGTTTTCATGAGCTATTGCCCACAGTTTTGGGGTACCACGGCGATTTACAACGACCATAAAACCCAATACATGTTTGATAGTTATGACCAAAAACTTGTCGTTATCACATTTTACCACGTTTTTCATGAGCTATTGCCAACAGTTTTGGGGCTCCGGGAGATTTGGATGGCCCATAAGACCCGATACATGTTTGAGAGATATGACAACAAAAACTCCGCGTTTTTTGCATTTTAAGGCCGTTTTCATGAGCTATTGCCTACAATTTTGGGGTTCCATTGAGATTTACAACAACAGTAAGACTAGATACATGTTTGAGAGTTATGAACAAAAACTTTTGATTTCGCGTTTTATGACCGTTTTCATGAGCTATTGCCCATAGTTTTGGGGCTCTAGGGAGATTTTCATGGCCTGTAAGACCCGATACATGTTTGAGAGATATGACCAAAAACTCATTGTTTTCTCGTTTTAAGGTCGTTTTCATGAGCTATTGCCCATAGTTTCGGGGCTCTAGGGAGATTTTCATGGGCTAAGAATAAACTCATTGTTTTCTCGTTTTAAGGTCGTTTTCATGAGCTATTGCCCACAGTTTTGGGGTATCAGGGCGACTTGGATGGCCCGTAAGACTCCATACATGTTTGATAGATCTCACCAGAAACTTGTCGTTTTTGTGTTTGGCGACCGTTTTTGGCGTTCAAGGGAGATTTGCAATGACCACAAGACCCGATACATGTTTGCGAGTTACAACGAAAAACTCATTGTTTTCTCGTTTTATAGCCGTTTTCATGAGCTATTGCACACAGTTTTGGGGTACCGTGGCGATTTACAACGACCATAAAACCCAATACATGTTTGATAGTTATGACCAAAAACTTGTAGATTTCGCATTTTACCATTGTTTTCATGAGCTGTTGCCCTCGATTTTCGGGTTCCAGGGCGATTTGCATGGTCCGTAAGACCCGATACATTTTTTGAGAGTTATGAACAAAAACTCCACGTTTTCTTCTTTTATGACTGTTATCATGGGTTATTGCCCACAGTTTTGAGGTTTCATGGAGATTTACATTTCTGTAAGACCCGGTACATGTTTAACAATTATGACCAAAAACTTGTCGTTTTCGCGTTTTATGACCGTTTTCATGAGCTATTGCCCACGGTTTTGGGGTTCCAGGGCGATTTGCAGGGCCCGTAAGACCTGATACATTTTTTGAGAGTTATGAATAAAAACTCCGCTTTTTCGTCTTTTACGACCGTTTTCATGGGTTATTGGCCACAATTTTGAGGTTTCATGGCGATTTACATTTCTGTAAGACCCGGTACATGTTTGAGAGTTATGACCAAAAAATCGTCTTTTCGCGTTTTATGACCGATTTAATGAGCTATTGCCTTTAGTTTTGGGGCTCCAGGGCGATTTTCATGGCCTGTAAGACCCGATATATGTTTGAGAGATATGACCAAAAACTCATTGTTTTCTCGTTTTAAGACCATTTTCATGAGCTATTGCCCACAGTTTTGGGGTATTAGGGCGACTTGGATGGCCCGTAAGACTCGATACATGTTTGAGAGATATGACCAAAAACTCTTTGACGACCGTTTTTGGCGTCCTACGGATATTTACAATGACCACAAGACCACAACGAAAAACTCATTGTTTTCTCATTTTATAGCCGTTTTCATGAGCTATTGCCCACAGTTTTGGGGTACCGCGGTGATTTACAACGACCATAAAACCCAAGACATGTTTTATAGTTATGACCAAAAACTTGTCGTTATCACATTTTACCACCTTTTCATGAGCTATTGCCACCAGTTTTGGGGCTCCGGGATATTTGGATGGCCCGTAAGACCCGATACATGTTTGAGAGATATGACAACAAAAACTCCACGTTTTTTGCATTTTAAGGCCGTTTTCATGAGCTATTGCCTACAATTTTGGGGTTCCATTGAGATTTACAACAACAGTAAGACTAGATAGATGTTTGAGAGTTATGAACAAAAACTTTTTGATTTCGCGTTTTATGACCGTTTTCATGAGCTATTGCCCATAGTTTTGGGGCTCTAGGGAGATTTTCATGGCCTGTAAGACCCGATACATGTTTGAGAGATATGACCAAAAACTCATTGTTTTCTCGTTTTAAGGTCGTTTTCATGAGCTATTGCCCATAGTTTTTTCATGGCCGTAAGACCCGATACATGTTTGAGAGATATGACCAAAAACTCATTCTTTTCTCGTTTTAAGGTCGTTTTCATGAGCTATTGCCCATAGTTTTGGGGTATCAGGGTGACTTGGATGGCCCGTAAGACTCCATACATGTTTGATAGATCTCACCAAAAACTTGTCGTTTTTGTGTTTGGCGACCTTTTTTGGCGTTCAAGGGAGATTTACAATGACCACAAAACCCGATACATGTTTGCGAGTTACAACGAAAAACTCATTGTTTTCTCGTTTTATAGCCGTTTTCATGAGCTATTGCACACAGTTTTGGGGTACCGTGGCGATTTACAACGACCATAAAACCCAATACATGTTTGATAGTTATGACCAAAAACTTGTCGTTTTCGCATTTTACCATTGTTTTCATGAGCTGTTGCCCTCGATTTTCGGGTTCCAGGGCGATTTGCATGGCCCGTAAGACCCGATACATTTTTTGAGAGTTATGAACAAAAACTCCACGTTTTCGTCTTTTATGACTGTTATCATGGGTTATTGCCCACAGTTTTGAGGTTTCATGGAGATTTACATTTCTGTAAGACCCGGTACATGTTTGACAATTATGACCAAAAACTTGTCGTTTTCGCGTTTTATGACCGTTTTCATGAGCTATTGCCCACGGTTTTGGGGTTCCAGGACGATTTGCAAGGCCCGTAAGACCCGATACATTTTTTGAGAGTTATGAATAAAAACTCCGCGTTTTCGTCTTTTACGACCGTTTTCATGGGTTATTGCCTACAATTTTGAGGTTTCATGGCGATTTACATTTCTGTAAGACCCGGTACATGTTTGAGAGTTATGACCAAAAAATCGTCTTTTCGCGTTTTATGACCGATTTAATGAGCTATTGCCTTTTGTTTTGGGGCTCCAGGGCGATTTTCATGGCCTGTAAGACCCGATACATGTTTGAGAGATATGACCAAAAACTCATTGTTTTCTCGTTTTAAGACCATTTTCATGAGCTATTGCCCACAGTTTTGGGGTATTAGGGCGACTTGGATGGCCCGTAAGACTCGATACATGTTTGAGAGATATGACCAAAAACTCGTCGTTTTTGTGTTTGACGACCGTTTTTGGCGTCCTACGGAGATTTACAATGACCACAAGACCACAACGAAAAACTCATTGTTTTCTCGTTTTATAGCCGTTTTCATGAGCTATTGCACATAGTTTTGGGGTACCGCGGCGATTTACAATGACCATAAAACCCAACACATGTTTGATAGTTATGACTAAAAACTTGTCGTTATCACATTTTACCACTTTTTCATGAGCTATTGCCAACAGTTTTGGGGCTCCGGGAGATTTGGATGGCCCATAAGACCCGATACATGTTTGAGAGATATGACAACAAAAACTCCGCGTTCTTTGCATTTTAGGGCTGTTTTCATGAGCTATTGCCTACAATTTTGGGGTTCCATTGAGATTTACAACAACTGTAAGACTAGATACATGTTTGAGAGTTATGAACAAAAACTTTTTGATTTCGCGTTTTATGACCGTTTTCATGAGCTATTTCCCATAGTTTTGGGGCTCCAGGGCGATTTTGATGGCCCGTAAGACCCGATACATGTTTGAGATATATGACCAAAAACTCATTGTTTTCTCGTTTTAAGGTCGTTTTCATGAGCTATTGCCCACAGTTTTGGGGTACCAGGGCGACTTGGATGGCCCATAAGACTCCATACATGTTTGATAGATCTGACCAAAAACTTGTCGTTTTTATGTTTGGCGACCGTTTTTGGCGTTCAAGGGATATTTACAATGACCACAAGACCCGATACATGTTTGCGAGTTACAACGAAAAACTCAGTGTTTTCTCGTTTTATAGCCTTTTTCATGAGCTATTGCCCATAGTTTTGGGGTACCGTGGCGATTTACAACGACCGTAAAACCCAATTCATGTTTGATAGTTATGACCAAAAACTTGTCGTTTTCGCATTTTACCATTGTTTTCATGAGCTTTTGCCCTCGATTTTGGGGTTCCAGGGCGATTTGCATGGCCCGTAAGACCCGATACATTTTTTGAGAGTGATGAACAAAAACTCCGCGTTTTCGTCTTTTATGACTGTTATCATGGGTTATTGCCCACAGTTTTGAGGTTTCATGGAGATTTACATTTATGTAAGACCCGGTACATGTTTGACAATTATGACCAAAAACTTGTCGTTTTCGTGTTTTATGACCGTTTTAATGAGCTATTGCCCATTGTTTTGGGGTTCCAGGGCGATTTGCAAGGCCCGTAAGACCCGATACATTTTTTGAGAGTTATGAATAAAAACTCCGCGTTTTCGTTTTTTACGACCGTTTTCATGGGTTATTCTTACAATTTTGAGGTTTCATGGCGATTTACATTTCTGTAAGACCCGGTACATGTTTGAGAGTTATGACCAAAAAATCGTCTTTTTGCGTTTTATGACCGATTTAATGAGCTATTGCCTTTTGTTTTGGGCCTCCAGGGCGATTTTCATGGCCTGTAAGACCCGATACATGTTTGAGAGATATGACCAAAAACTCATTGTTTTCTCGTTTTAAGACCATTTTCATGAGCTATTGCCCACAGTTTTGGCGTATTAGGGCGACTTGGATGGCCCGTAAGACTCGATACATGTTTGAGAGATAGATCGGAAGCGCGTCATTTTTGTGTTTGACGACCGTTTTTGGCGTCCTACGGAGATTTACAATGACCACAAGACCACAACGAGAAACTCATTGTTTTCTCGTTTTATAGACGTTTTCATGAGCTATTGCCCACAGTTTTGGGGTACCACGGCGATTTACAACGACCATAAAACCCAATACATGTTTGATAGTTATGACCAAAAACTTGTCGTTATCACATTTTACCACCTTTTCATGAGCTATTGCCACCAGTTTTGGGGCTCCGGGGAGATTTGGATGGCCCGTAAGACCCGATACATGTTTGAGAGATATGACAACAAAAACTCCGCGTTTTTTGCATTTTAAGGCCGTTTTCATGAGCTATTGCCTACAATTTTGGGGTTCCATTGAGATTTACAACAACAGTAAGACTAGATAGATGTTTGAGAGTTATGAACAAAAACTTTTTGATTTCGCGTTTTATGACCGTTTTCATGAGCTATTGCCCATAGTTTTGGGGCCCCAAGGAGATTTTCATGGCCCGTAAGACCCGATACATGTTTGAGAGATATGACCAAAAACTCATTGTTTTCTCGTTTTAAGGTCGTTTTCATGAGCTATTGCCCACAGTTTTGGGGTACCAGGGCGACTTGGATGGCCCGTAAGACTCCATACATGTTTGACAGATATGACCAAAAACTTGTCGTTTCTGTGTTTGGCGACCGTTTTGGCGTTCAAGGGAGATTTAGAATGACCACAAGACCTGATACATGTTTGCGAGTTACAACGAAAAACTCATTGTTTTCTCATTTTATAGTCGTTTTAATGAGCTATTGCACACAATTTCGGGGTACCGTGGCGATTTACAACGACCATAAAACCCAATACATGTTTGATAGTTATGACCAAAAACATGTCGTTTTCGCATTTTACCATTGTTTTCATGAGCTGTTGCCCTCGATTTTTGGGTTCCAGGGTGATTTGCATGGCCCGTAAGACCCGATACATTTTTTGAGTGTTATGAACAAGAAATCCGCGTTTTCGTCTTTTATGGCTGTTATCATGGGTTATTGCCCACAATTTTGAGGTTTCATGGAGATTTACATTTCTGTAAGACCCGGTACATGTTTGACAGTTATGACCAAAAACTTGTCGTTTTCGCGTTTTATGACCGTTTTCATGAGCTATTGCCGACGGTTTTGGGGTTCCAGGGCGATTTGCAAGGCCCGTAAGACCCGATACATTTTTTGAGAGTTATGAATAAAAACTCCGCGTTTTCGTCTTTTACGACCGTTTTCATGGGTTATTGGCCACAATTTTGAGGTTTCATGGCGATTTACATTTCTGTAAGACCCGGTACATGTTTGAGAGTTATGACCAAAAAATCGTCTTTTCGCGTTTTATGACCGATTTAATGAGCTATTGCCTTTAGTTTTGGGGCTCCAGGGCGATTTTCATGGCCTGTAAGACCCGATATATGTTTGAGAGATATGACCAAAAACTCATTGTTTTCTCGTTTTAAGGCCGTTTTCATGAGCTATTGCCCACAGTTTTGGGGTATTAGGGCGACTTGGATGGCCCGTAAGACTCGATAGATGTTTGAGAGATATGACCAAAAACTCGTCATTTTTGTGTTTGACGACCGTTTTTGGCGTCCTACGGAGATTTACAATGACCACAAGACCACAACGAAAAACTCATTGTTTTCTCGTTTTATAGCCGTTTTCATGAGCTATTGCCCACAGTTTTGGGGTACCACGGCGATTTACAACGACCATAAAACCCAATACATGTTTGATAGTTATGACCAAAAACTTGTCGTTATCACATTTTACCACCTTTTCATGAGCTATTGCCACCAGTTTTGGGGCTCCGGGGAGATTTGGATGGCCCGTAAGACCCGATACATGTTTGAGAGATATGACAACAAAAACTCCGCGTTTTTTGCATTTTAAGGCCGTTTTCATGAGCTATTGCCTACAATTTTGGGGTTCCATTGAGATTTACAACAACAGTAAGACTAGATACATGTTTGAGAGTTATGAACAAAAACTTTTTGATTTCGCGTTTTATGACCGTTTTCATGAGCTATTGCCCATAGTTTTGGGGCTCTAGGGAGATTTTCATGGCCTGTAAGACCCGATACATGTTTGAGAGATATGACCAAAAACTCATTGTTTTCTCGTTTTAAGGTCGTTTTCATGAGCTATTGCCCATTTTCATGAGCTATTGCCCACGGTTTTGGGGTACCAGGGCGACTTGGATGGCCTGTAAGACTCCATCCATGTTTGATAGATCTGACCAAAAACTTGTCGTTTTTTGTGTTTGGCGACCGTTTTTGGCGTTTAAGGGAGATTTACAATGACCACAAGACCCGATACATGTTTGCGAGTTACAACGAAAAACTCAGTGTTTTCTCGTTTTATAGCCTTTTTCATGAGCTATTGCCCACAGTTTTGGGGTACCGCGGTGATTTACAACGACCGTAAAACCCAATACATGTTTGATAGTTATGACCAAAAACTTGTCGTTTTCGCATTTTACCACTGTTTTCATGAGCTATTTCCCTCGGTTTAGGGGTTCCAGGGCGATTTGCATGGCCCGTAAGACCCGATATATTTTTTGAGAGTTATGAACAAAAACTCCGCGTTTTCGACTTTTATGACTATTATCATGGGTTATTGCCCACAGTTTTGAGGTTCATGGAGATTTACATTTCTGTAAGACCCGGTACATGTTTGACAGTTATGTCCAAAAACTTGTCGTTTTCGCGTTTTATGACCGTTTTCATGAGCTATTGCCCACGGTTTTGGGGTTCCAGGGCGATTTGCAAGGCTCGTAAGACCCGATACACTTTTTGAGAGTTATGAATAAAAACTTCGCGTTTTCGTCTTTTACAACCGTTTTCATGGGTTATTGCCCACAATTTTGAGGTTTCATGGCGATTTACATTTCTGTATGGCCCGGTACATGTTTGAGAGTTATGACCAAAAAATCGTCTTTTCGCGTTTTATGACCGATTTAATGAGCTATTGCCTTTAGTTTTGGGGCTCCAGGGCGATTTTCATGGCCTGTAAGACCCGATACATGTTTGAGAGATATGACCAAAAACTCATTGTTTTCTCGTTTTAAGACTGTTTTCATGAGCTATTGCCCACAGTTTTGGGATATTAGGGCGACTTGGATGGCCCGTAAGACTCGATACATGTTTGAGAGATATGATCAAAAACTCGTCGTTTTTGTGTTTGACGACCGTTTTTGGCGTCCTAGGGAGATTTACAATGACCACAAGACCACAACGAAAAACTCATTATTTTCTCGTTTTATAGCCGTTTTCATGAGCTATTGCCCATAGTTTTGGGGTACCGCGAAGATTTACAACGATCGTAAAACCCAATACAAATTTGATAGTTATGACCAAAAACTTGTCGTTATCACATTTTACCACCTTTTCATGAGCTATTGCCACCAGTTTTGGGGCTCCGGGGAGATTTGGATGGCCCGTAAGACCCGATACATGTTTGAGAGATATGACAACAAAAACTCCGCGTTTTTTGCATTTTAAGGCCGTTTTCATGAGCTATTGCCTACAATTTTGGGGTTCCATTGAGATTTACAACAACAGTAAGACTAGATAGATGTTTGAGAGTTATGAACAAAAACTTTTTGATTTCGCGTTTTATGACCGTTTTCATGAGCTATTGCCCATAGTTTTGGGGCTCTAGGGAGATTTTCATGGCCTGTAAGACCCGATACATGTTTGAGAGATATGACCAAAAACTCATTGTTTTCTCGTTTTAAGGTCGTTTTCATGAGCTATTGCCCACAGTTTTGGGGTATCAGGGCGACTTGGATGGCCCGTAAGACTCCATACATGTTTGATAGATCTCACCAGAAACTTGTCGTTTTTGTGTTTGGCGACCGTTTTTGGCGTTCAAGGGAGATTTACAATGACCACAAGACCCGATACATGTTTGCGAGTTACAACGAAAAACTCATTGTTTTCTCGTTTTATAGCCGTTTTCATGAGCTATTGCACACAGTTTTGGGGTACCGTGGCGATTTACAACGACCATAAAACCCAATACATGTTTGATAGTTATGACCAAAAACTTGTCGTTTTCGCATTTTACCATTGTTTTCATGAGCTGTTGCCCTCGATTTTCGGGTTCCAGGGCGATTTGCATGGCCCGTAAGACCCGATACATTTTTTGAGAGTTATGAACAAAAACTCCGTGTTTTCGTCTTTTATGGCTGTTATCATGGGTTATTGCCCACAATTTTGAGGTTTCATGGAGATTTACATTTCTGTAAGACCCGGTACATGTTTGACAGTTATGACCAAAAACTTGTCGTTTTCGTGTTTTATGACCGTTTTCATGCGCTATTGCCCACGATTTTGGGGTTCCAGGACGATTTGCAAGGCCCGTAAGACCCGATACATTTTTTGAGAGTTATGAATAAAAACTCCGCGTTTTCGTCTTTTACGACCGTTTTCATGGGTTATTGCCTACAATTTTGAGGTTTCATGGCGATTTACATTTCTGTAAGACCCGGTACATGTTTGAGAGTTATGACCAAAAAATCGTCTTTTCGCGTTTTATGACCGATTTAATGAGCTATTGCCTTTAGTTTTGGGGCTCCAGGGCGATTTTCATGGCCTGTAAGACCCGATATATGTTTGAGAGATATGACCAAAAACTCATTGTTTTCTCGTTTTAAGGCCGTTTTCTTGAGCTATTGCCCACAGTTTTGGGGTATTAGGGCGACTTGGATGGCCCGTAAGACTCGATAGATGTTTGAGAGATATGACCAAAAACTCGTCATTTTTGTGTTTGACGACCGTTTTTGGCGTCCTACGGAGATTTACAATGACCACAAGACCACAACGAGAAACTCATTGTTTTCTCGTTTTATAGACGTTTTCATGAGCTATTGCCCACAGTTTTGGGGTACCACGGCGATTTACAACGACCATAAAACCCAATACATGTTTGATAGTTATGACCAAAAACTTGTCGTTATCACATTTTACCACCTTTTCATGAGCTATTGCCACCAGTTTTGGGGCTCCGGGGAGATTTGGATGGCCCGTAAGACCCGATACATGTTTGAGAGATATGACAAAAAACTCCGCGTTTTTTGCATTTTAAGGCCGTTTTCATGAGCTATTGCCTACAATTTTGGGGTTCCATTGAGATTTACAACAACAGTAAGACTAGATACATGTTTGAGAGTTATGAACAAAAACTTTTGATTTCGTGTTTTATGACCGTTTTCATGAGCTATTGCCCATAGTTTTGGGGCTCTAGGGAGATTTTCATGGCCTGTAAGACCCGATACATGTTTGAGAGATATGACCAAAAACTCATTGTTTTCTCGTTTTAAGGTCGTTTTCATGAGCTATTGCCCACAGTTTTGGGGTACCAGGGCGACTTCGATGGCCCGTAAGACTCCATACATGTTTGATAGATCTCACTAGAAACTTGTCGTTTTTGTGTTTGTCGACCGTTTTGGGCGTTCAAGGGAGATTTACAATGACCACAAGACCCGATACATGTTTGCGAGTTACAACGAAAACCTCATTGTTTTCTCGTTTTATAGCCGTTTTCATGAGCTATTGCCCACAGTTTTGGGGTACCGTGGCGATTTACAACGACCGTAAAACCCAATACATGTTTGATAGTTATGACCAAAAACTTGTCGTTTTCGCATTTTATCATTGTTTTCATGAGCTGTTTCCCTCGATTTTGGGGTTCCAGGGCGATTTGCATGGCCCGTAAGACCCGATACATTTTTTGAGAGTTATGAACAAAAACTACGTGTTTTTGTCTTTTATGGCCGTTATCATGGGTTATTGCCCACAATTTTGAGGTTTCATGGATATTTACATTTCTGTAAGACCCGGTACATGTTTGACAGTTATGACCAAAAACTTGTCGTTTTCGCGTTTTATGACCGTTTTCATGAGCTATTGCCGACGGTTTTGGGGTTCCAGGGCGATTTGCAAGGCCCGTAAGACCCGATACATTTTTTGAGAGTTATGAATAAAAACTCCGCGTTTTCGTCTTTTACGACCGTTTTCATGGGTTATTATCCACAATTTTGAGGTTTCATGGCGATTTACATTTCTGTTAGACCCGCTACATGTTTGAGAGTTATGACCAAAAACTCGTCTTTTCGCGTTTTATGACCGATTTAATGAGCTATTGCCTTTAGTTTTGGGGCTCCAGGGGGATTTTCATAGCCCGTAAGACCCGATACATGTTTGAGAGATATGACCAGAAACTCATGGTTTTCTCGTTTTAAGGTCGTTCTCATGAGCTATTGCCCACAGTTTTGGGGTATTAGGGTGACTTGGATGGCCCGTAAGACTCGATACATGTTTGAGAGATATGACCAAAAACTTGTCGTTTTTGTGTTTCACGACCGTTTTTGGCGCCGAGGGAGATTTACAATGACCACTTGACCACAACGAAAAACTCATTTTTTTCTCATTTTATAGCCATTTTCATGAGCTATTGCCAATAGTTTTGGGGTACCGCGGCGATTTAGCGAGCATAAAACCCAATACATGTTTGATAGTTATGACCAAAAACTTGTCGTTACCACCTTTTCATGAGCTATTGCCACCAGTTTTGGGGCTCCGGGGAGATTTGGATGGCCCGTAAGACCCGATACATGTTTGAGAGATATGACAACAAAAACTCCGCGTTTTTTGCATTTTAAGGCCGTTTTCATGAGCTATTGCCTACAATTTTGGGGTTCCATTGAGATTTACAACAACAGTAAGACTAGATACATGTTTGAGAGTTATGAACAAAAACTTTTGATTTCGCGTTTTATGACCGTTTTCATGAGCTATTGCCCATAGTTTTGGGGCTCTAGGGAGATTTTCATGGCCTGTAAGACCCGATACATGTTTGAGAGATATGACCAAAAACTCATTGTTTTCTCGTTTTAAGGTCGTTTTCATGAGCTATTGCCCACAGTTTTGGGGTACCAGGGCGACTTGTATGGCCCGTAAGACTCCATACATGTTTGATAGATCTCACCAGAAACTTGTCGTTTTTGTGTTTGGCGACCGTTTTTGGCGTTCAAGGGAGATTTACAATGACCACAAGACCCGATACATGTTTGCGAGTTACAACGAAAAACTCATTGTTTTCTCGTTTTATAGCCATTTTCATGAGCTATTGCACACAATTTTGGGGTACCGTGGCGATTTACAACGACCATAAAACCCAATTCATGTTTGATAGTTATGACCAAAAACATGTCGTTTACGCATTTTACCATTGTTTTCATGAGCTGTTGCCCTCGGTTTAGGGGTTCCAGGGCGATTTGCATGGCCCGTTAGACCCGATACATTTTTTGAGAGTTATGAACAAAAACTCCGTGTTTTCGTCTTTTATGGCTGTTATCATGGGTTATTGCCCACAATTTTGAGGTTTCATGGAGATTTACATTTCTGTAAGACCCGGTACATGTTTGACAGTTATGACCAAGAACTTGTCGTTTTCGCGTTTTATGACCGTTTTCATGCGCTATTGCCCACAGTTTTGGGGTTCCAGGACGATTTGCAAGGCCCGTAAGACCCGATACATTTTTTGAGAGTTATGAATAAAAACTCCGCGTTTTCGTCTTTTACGACCGTTTTCATGGGTTATTGCCCACAATTCTGAGGTTTCATGGCGATTTACATTTCTGTAAGACCCGGTACATGTTTGAGAGTTATGACCAAAAAATCGTCTTTTCGCGTTTTCTGACCGATTTAATGAGCTATTGCCTTTAGTTTTGGAGCTCCAGGGCGATTTTCATGGCCCGTAAGACCCGATACATGTTTGAGAGATATGACCAAAAACTCATTGTTTTCTCGTTTTAAGGCCGTTTTCATGAGCTATTGCCCACAGTTTTGGGGTATTAGGGCTACTTGGATGGCCCGTAAGACTCGATACATGTTTGAGATATATGACCAAAAACTCGTCGTTTTTGTGTGTGACGACCGTTTTTGGCGTCCTCGAGATTTACAATGACCACAAGACCACAACGAAAAACTCATTGTTTTCTCGTTTTATAGCCGTTTTCATGAGCTATTGCCCATAGTTTTGGGGTACCGGCGATTTACGACCATAAAACCCAACACATGTTTGATAGTTATGACCAAAAACTTGTCGTTATCACATTTTACCACTTTTTCATGAGCTATTGCCAACAGTTTTGGGGCTCCGGGAGATTTGGATGGCCCATAAGACCCGATACATGTTTGAGAGAAATGACAACAAAAACTCCGCGTTTTTTTGCATTTTAAGGCTGTTTTCATGAGCTATTGCCTACAATTTTGGGGTCCCATTGAGATTTACAACAA